>JASDQU010225495.1:4660-17463 GCA_032191745.1 Picea mariana | reverse complement strand
ACTCTGTTGCTGGTCGAATTGCCCTTGAGTGAAGGTGATTGCACCAAGTGCAACTGCTGTGAGAGGTTGATGCAGGGGTTAGCGCTGCTGCCCTGAGTTGCTTGCGAGCTGCAAACCTCCCGTATCAAATAATCACCAAAGAAAGTTCGCGCGAGAGCCATATCAATTGTCGTGATTAACACCATTAATGCCAGGTTGTTAATGCGCAGGGGTCTCGTCATATCTGTGGTACCCGTCCCGTGCGCCAGGGGCCTCTTCATATCAGAGTTGCTGTGTAGAGGCATGCGATGTTAATGGCCGTGGAGTGTTAGCCAACCGATGCATTAAATCGCGTCCTGGTGCATTCCCACTTGGCGTTAACGCTCCGCGTGTCACCCCATCCGGGGATTGATTGCTTCATATCTTAAAAGTGAGGTAATGAGAAAATTTATCCCAATGGTAATATTACAAATCACATGATGACGTTCCATCTACCATAATGAGTAGTTGGTGGGCACTTGATTGATTCTTGTTGGCACAAATACATACGTTCCATCTACCATAATGATTAGTTGGTGGGCAATCGATTGATTTGTGCTGGTACAAATACATGTGAAAATAGTGATAAATTTAATGTGGTGGTCAATGTAACAATTTCTATATAGTTGTGTATAAAATGTGTAATACTCTTGTTTTTTCTAGCTTGTAATTAATCATAATTTATGATGGCCATGCAATGGTTTGCAAATATTGTAAATGACTTATTGTTTAATTGTAAACGTCAACAGTTGAATGATTGCAAAGCCTTAAAGTACTAGCCATGATATCACTAGAGGAATGAGGGGAGGTTCTATTAAGTTAAAGGACCTCAAGCCACCTTGCGGAAATATTAACTAGAAACATTCATATTATTTTTCTTTAGCATGGATTTCAAGACAAGTCAATTAATGAGGAGGGATTGGTAGTTGAAAAACCAACCACTCCCATGAATGAAAGTATAGGAAATATAGCTAGGACAATATAAATTGTTATCCGGAGGCATAACAAAGTACCATTTTCTGCAACTTGATTGACCCATGAGTTCTTGGGGATAGAGGGAGAAAGGACAATTCGAGAGCCTTAGGGGAAGGAAAAAGAGATAAGAAGGAGGAAACAAGAGGATGGGTGGGGGGAGGTGAGATATGCACAGAGAGAGAATTGGAGGAGGGTTCAAGCCTATGAGGAAGAGAGTTGTTGAAAGGAATGCACGAGTGCGTGCAATAGAAGGATCAAAGAACCCATAGAAGAGTTTTGAGTTGGAGCATAGAATACCTGAAACCCGACCTGAGCTAAGAGGGTCGCGAGATTGATGTTGGGAAGGCATCTTATAAGTTCCTCGAAGAGAACTGGGATGGGTGGGTGTAAGGAAAATCCCTACCTAGAGTAGAGTGAAGGAGAGTAACCTTCAAATATTACTGAGAACCCGACATAGATTCCTTAGTGGTATCATGGCTTGGCACAGGGGCAGAAAAAATGCTAAAAGTGAATGCATCTGAGCCTATGGTTGGGTGGAAAAGAGAACACCCACAGTTAGTTGGTCGACTATCAACTATAATAGATAAGTATTTTTGTACCCAGTATAACTAAACTATAACTTAAGGCTGAATTTTCCTGTGAATGATTTAGGGACGTGCATGTTTGTTTGATGATTAGATGGATTATTTTATAACATGGGTATTTGATGTATTGATTACAAGTTAGAATACATGTTATTAAATTTTCATAGAAGTTGTGATATGCAACCGTTGTCATGGTTTTTTACCATTTTAATTATCCTTGAAATTGTGTTGCCAGGATTATGCATTATGCCCTGGTAACGACTGTTGGAATTATACTTGTACATAAATCATTATGAGAACTGTATAGAATGGTACAATTATGGGCATGCACAGATTCTATGTAAATATGGTGTCTATATGACCCTTACTTTTGTATATATTATTGGTGTTATATATATCCTTGCAGTTATTGAAAGCTTTTCCCATATGATTCATTGTTGTCAGGGATGAAATTATGGCTTGATGTGGTTTAGCTCGGGCTAGAGATATCATGTACAGGTATGGACTGTTCATAGTCCAAAAATTTTCATTAAAACATATAAGAGAAAAAAAATTATCCTTCCTGAATAGGAAGTGTCATTTCCTCGAAGGCCTAGTAAGCCTTATACTTCCCTTGGAAGAAGTTCAAAGCCACTAACTCAGAATTGTATTAACGAATTCAATATATCCTATGCTTTTCCTTGGATGATTCACAGTCACCAATTTGGCATGGAGCTTTGATCCTATTCGTCGATCAAGGTCCCTCTCGTATGAGAACTTGCAAAGGATCCAAAATTGTTAACATTCGTTGGATCCATCAAAGAAAATCTCAGAGGACTCATGACCATTGATCAGAGTAGGATCATCGGAGTAGTTGAGGAATATGGTGCTCCAATGAAAGAAACTCCAAGAATCCTTCTCCATCATTAGATCTATCGGGATGGAATCAAGTAACCTGAGTCGTAGATCAATGGGGGTAAGTATTTAAGTTTGTTCGAGGAAAAAGGGTGATGTCACAATTTACATCACACTGATGGAGAAATATTATGTGTACGATGGAAACACATGTTGGCCTATAATTGGTTGGGACAATAGAGGGTGTGCTCCCTAGTGGAGTTAAAATCTTGATAAGTTCTTCAATAAGGGGAGTAATTTTGTAGGTTGCATAAAAGGAATGGTGGGTGTGAAGTGTAGGCAACGGATTTAGAAGCATGATGGGTTCACAGAGATAGGAAGGTCAAACGAAAGGGTTTGTGATTCTGCCAACCTACAAACCCAACAAACTCACAAAATAATCTAATTATTGAGTGTTAGAAGAGAGGAAGGGACTCAGAAGAGTCAGCGAGTCTATGAGTCGGCCAACCCGCGAATCCAAAAAAATTACCCAATAATCTAAGTGTTGAGACATCTTGGACGAACTTATGAAGGGGAGGTACAGAATTGCAAGCCCATGTAGATGGAAAAATGGTTAAGTGTTGAGACTTCTCGGACGGACTTGTAAAGGGGAGGTACACAATTGTACGTCTACAAGTCTGTGTAGATGGAAAATGGTTAAGAGTTGAGACTTCTCGGATGAGCTTATGAAGGGGAGGTATAGAATTGTACGTCTATGAGTCCGCACAGGTGGAAAAATGGTTAAGTATTGATACTTATCGGATGGAATTACTAAGGGGAAGCACATAATTATGCACTCGCGAGTCTGCAATTCCATGGTTCCACAAATGAAAAAGAAGCTAAGAGTTGTTTTCGGGTTCATAAAATTATGAATGTAGACAATGAGTCTGCAAGACCACCACCCTTGAGTCCATTATAGTAAGGTGACTAAGCATGGTAGAATACATGAGCCACAGAAAGGAAAATCATATGGTGGATGACACGGCTTTCCAGCAAGGCGACTAGGACACCATTAGGACGATAGATGTCCATTACTAACAGGATGACAAGCTGAGTGGGGTTCCACCATGGCAGACTAGGTTAGTTCCACGTCAGTTAGCATGGAAAATGAAACATCACGTGGATGCCACATGAGTGTAAGAGAGATGTTTTCTATGTAAACCCAAGAACTTAGGGAGGTCATAGATTTTGTTCCATAGCTCAGTTTTGAGTGAAATTATCAACCTTGGAAATCTCTTGACAAGCAGAAGAGGATGACACTATGATAAATAAGATTTAAGGTTGTTAAGAGAAGCAAAACTTTAATACCCCATCCCTTTAAAAGGTACTTAGGGGGTTGGGTCTATTACAAAGTGGTATCAGAGAAGGAAACAAAACTTGGCCTTCTTGGGCTCATGAAATAGTCGAATAAAATTCTTCTTAGAAAACCTTTAAGGGGAAGAGCATTCTACCCTACCCTATCTATCAAAGAAGGTTACAACACTAGGTCGGGATGGGCCAAATATCAGTCATAGGACTAGTATATCAATATTTAGATGACCCTGTTGAAAGGTGTTTCTAGCTTTACAAGATTGTTTATTATCTACATTAACTTCCTGGGGAGAAGGACTACATACTGAAATTGTAACTTGAAAACCCTGGCTGAATTTCAACAAGGGGAAATTATATTGTCCATTTGTCAAAATGATGACTACTCTTACATGAGTAAGAATATGATGATAGAGACTATTGGTAAAACCTAAATGTAAATGTCAGTGGTGGCAGAAATTCTATTATGAAGTTGCACTGTCCAAACAAGGGAGATGTGCTAAGTTTTTTTGTTAAGCGTAATAATGTCTATCTTCTAGTGCAGGGGGAGTATCTTGAAATTACGATGGATGATTATATAAGGGTTAAGACCCTTATGGAAATTCTTTGTGCTTAAAGGAAATTGGTATGGATTCATAGAATCAGTAGCAGTAATAATTATTACTTTAATAAAAGATTAAACCTTTTATATGTGTATAATTCCTCATGATCAGAGGACCGATGGAAAATGTGTAAGGTTAGTTTATTTGACCTATAGTGAATGAAAATTGTTATTGGAGAATAACCCAGTTAAGAAATTAAAAATGAGTCCTTTGGACTATTTCTAAACCTCCTCGGAGAGGTAAAGAGATATGAACACATGAGAAATTTTATGATGCCCATGGCTATAACAAGAGAATTTATATACCTACTAATCTAAGGACATGTTTGTGCATGTGAATAAAAATGGCAGACAATTGAAATACATTTGCATTGTAAGCATGGGTAAAATGCTTGGGGCATGAGGATATGTCGGAATGCATATGGTAAAGATTGAGCATGCGTATAACATGCATATAGGATTATTATAGTCTCTTATTGGATGTAAAATATGGTGATATCATGAATCATATGGTTAGTGATGATCTGAGTATAGCAACATAAGAAAAATGCTGATGATATCGATTACATATTACCGTATGAAAATAAGGAAGAATGGTTAATGAAATTTTTGATTATGTATGTAGTAAATAAAGTTCTAGGACATTTATAGATGACCAATGGGTCATACTGACATCCAGAGGCAGATGGTAGTTATAGGAATATGGATTGGTATGCTCAAGTTGTAGTGAGAGGGAATCTTGAAAAATGATTCCCTTGATAAAATGGTCTGATTGACCAAGAATGGTTTGAGACATGGAGAGAAGCTTGATTAGTTGTCTTGTTGCATGGAGCACTGTTGAAATTGTCCATATTTTATTTTTGGTTAGTTTCATACTTTTATAGTAGTTTAGGAAGGAGTGTTCTCTTGCTGGATGTTGTCATATGGAAAGGGAAATATAGTTATGAATATGTCTTTGATACTTTCCATGTGAATTTCATGTGTATGACTATAACTTCTCTTTAAAGAAGATTTATATTAATATCAGATAAACATGAAAGAACAATATCAAACTATGCAAGCAATGCACATGCATAACACATACATAGATATACTTTTATGCTTGAAATCATGACATGATTGCCTAAGTAAGAAGGTAGTAAGGAAAGGAGTATGTTTTCCTGGACTAAATAATTCCATGGTTATATGGTCGGCCCTATGATGAAGGGTCTGAGTATTTTGTTAAAATAATAAGTTGGGGAAGTAGGAAATTCCTCAAGAGAAGTTAGTATAAATTGATGAGAGAGAAAAGGAGCGTGGAGGCTCTGTTGTCATGATAAAAGGAGGCATGGCTATGCCTTTGAGGATTTCTTGAGAATGACTGTGAATAATCATGAGTTAAAATAATTGGTAAAGAAAATATGCAAAGTGTGCCTAAGGTAGACACACAGAACGTTGGTGCATGTGGTTAAATGTATGAAAGAACAATTTGAAAGCAAGATGATAACCTAAAGATACAGGTTTGAACATGTGAATCTGAAATGCATACTAAAAATGCAAGCTTATATTCCTTGTGAAATATTGGATAGAACTCTAAAATAATGAAGTTGAGGCTAACTCAATAATTGAGGTCATGTCAAATTGTTTGGATATGCAAAAAGAGAATTGTATATTGAAGAGGTTCATGTGGAGGAACTGTGTAAATAACTCTGCCATGAGAACAAGGATATAACCTTAATGACTACTAAGAAATGGACAACAGGCTGCAAAACCTATTTAGAACCATGGATTACATTTTAAAATATTATGCACAAGTACCAAGACATGCAGATGAATGAGGACCAATCTGATCTCTGGTTGGGAAATGTGTGGAATGCACAAATTCATGATTCATTATGAACAATAAACTTGTTGATGTAGCATGTTGAATGATCCAATAAGGTCATGGTGAACATGACTAAGACTACTCAAGAGATAGAACAAGAAGATCCCATGAGGGATAAATTGTAAAATCAAAGAAGGAGAAAGTGATTAATACTTCTTTCACTATGAAAACTCTGAATAATAAGACAGAGTTGTATGCTTAAAAGGACAACTATGAAAATAATTACAGCTAGTCACTAAAAGATGCAATAGTGAATGTGTTTAAATGAATGATCTTTGTTAAGCTATAATATGTAGAAGCAATGAGGCCTTGAAATTAATTTAGCTAGGCTGAAAGTTCCCTGATGGGAGAATCCCTTAACTCCTTTCTTGTTGGCTATTATGTTTCTCTAGGATGAGAAACCGATATGTTGATGAATCTAGATATTTTGGCATGAGAATGTTGAGAGATGCAGCTGAAATTTGATTGTGGTTGTACTCATGAAAACATTGGGGGAAATGTGATGGAGTGCATATAGATATGCTAAGTCATATATGATAATTTTTTACTGAAATAAATTTTATGGTACATGCATTTGATTTTACATGAAATTTAATGTAAAATGTGAATGTGGTGATTTATGTCACATGTAGAAAAGATTGGAACTGTTAGGGAAGTACAACTTCCAATAGTGAACAACCTCGAATAGAAGTGGATGCAAGAAGGTTGTTAATAAAAGAAAACTACGAAAGGGATTTTAGAAGTCCCTAGGAAGCACCACTGAAGATGTAATATCAGAGAAGGTACTAGTAGCCAGAATAGGTATAAATATTGCATTCCCATGCAACATGAGAGGTAAAAGGTATTTGGATAATAATCCCTTCTAAAATAGTCTATGTTTTTATGGCATGCATGTGATCTGAATGGATGTTATATGCCATTGATACCCAAGTAGGGTATGATTTAGGAAGAATAATCGACATGATGGAGGTGTGAACCTATGATAGCCGAGGATGATTAAAATCCTTGGAAAAATACATGAACAAATATATGTCATGAATACATTTCCCAATCAAGGAGTGACTGGGAACAAAAGTGCTTAAAGGTAGCATGACGATGTAATGCAGTAAGAAGATGCACATGATAAGAGAATGGATATATATAGGACTTCCCATTATGGAAGAAGTATCTTCCAGTGCTCTGCAGAATTGCATAATGGTAAAGATAGAAATTGGGTGGCCATAAGTGTCGACACCCTGGTTACCAATGAAGAAAGAATGTGTTATCACACTAAATTGCCTTGGGTCTTTTAGTTTGTTTTCAATCCTTTTTTAAGCCTTAGATTTTAAATTTTCTTTTAAAGCCTCAGCCTTTTAAAATTTAGGTTTGGTAGGACCCCTTAGATGATTAAAGTTTTTGAATCTTAGCTCTAATTTGATCCTTGAACCATTTTTAGCTCATGACTTATTTTGGTCCCCTTCATGACTTGTCCCTAGGTCAATCCCTCCCATGATTAGGCTGAGGTGACACACCTTCCTCCTCACTCATGATATCATAGGCATGCCTCATTGTCTTTCCTTACCTATCCAATTACGTTTTTAAGTGGATGTGCTGCCTACTCATTAGGCAGTTCTGTAGCGCCTATCCCGTTCATCATATTTCCACCTCGAGCCATGATTTCCATGACTGATGTCATGTCCCTTGTTTTCAATGCCAGAATTCCATTAAAGACACCTTCAAATATCTTGCATTTATAAGCCTTGGTAACGGTTTCTAATTTTGAAAATCTCAACAGTGTTGCACTGCGCAATTTCACAAGTTCTAATCAGGCGACCGCATGTCAACCAAATCTGATGCTGCGAAAGATTCCAGGGCCGAAGTTTTCCCGATTTCATCCTAAGATTGCGTTGAAGATATCAATAGGTGTCTACTCCACAAGTATCCCATGTTTCCTCCTCTGCATATTAATTTTCACAGGAAATTTGTGCTCGGGATTTCAATTTGCTAAGCTTTCACAGTAGTAAGGGACCCATATTCGCATGGTAGCCTTGTCTTTTCTCTTCTTCAGACCTGTAAACTTCCTTGCCCGTATCCATGGTCTGATTACTGTTGTTTACCTTAACCATTGAAATCGCAAGCCTGTAAATAGCCTATCCTCTGTGTATGTGTTGCGTTACCCAGAGGCGCTGCTCAAACCCTCTATGTTTTCCTTTCTTCCTTTCACATCAGAGTTTGGCATTTTTTCTCAATTGTAGAGGGCCAATTTTGGATTACACCCTCACTGTTTACACTCCAGAATACCTGTACAAGCCTAAGGGTATAATTCCTAAAGTTGAGGTTGGCCTACTAGCATCAGCCTGTCTAAAAGGGTCAGCCTTATAGATTTTGAAGCCCTATTCAAAGCCTTATGATCATTACTATCCCTTAAGCCTTTCAAAATCCCTCATTCTGAGCCATGGAGACTCCTCAATCGAGGAAGACACACAAAGGTGGCAAGGTGGTTAGGAAAGAACTGGTGGACATGCATCTTTTTGATACAGAGCCCATAGAAAGAGAGGCCTTTCAAAGAGTAGGGTGCCTCTCTTTCTGTCAGAAAATGTAGAGAGGCCATCCAGAGGTAGCAAGACAGTTTGCATTACAGTTTGATGGCACGAAAACCATGGTTGGGGATTTGGATTTTGAGGTAATTGAAGCCTCTATCTCAGCTACAATGGGGATCCCCATTACAGGTGAAAAGTGGTTCAAATCCATGGTTTTGAGTTCAACCTATGCAAAAGATCTCTTCAAACCTGAATATCAAGCCAATAATTTGTCAAAAAGTATGCCAAGGAGTCAATTGATTGAACAATTTGATAGATTATTGAAGATCATATAGAGATATTTTACTTGTGAAGGGAGATTTAACACATTGTACCAGTACCATATAAGGTTGTTGCTACATTTTACTGGTAAGGTTGAGATGAATATTCCCTATTACTTTTTGAGAAGCATGGGTAAAATGTCAGACAGGATACAAGGAAAATTCAAGGATGTGGATTCTAGCCTTTTTCACTCTGGATTAATCAGAATGCTGGTCTCTAAGAAATTGAGTAAGAAAGATATTTCGTGGGAGAATTTTGTTGTTACTGCTCATTTCAAGTTGGATCTAGCACCAACTCCTTAATCATAGAAGGCATTTCCTTTGTTACCCACCAGTACTTCTAAAGTAGGGACCAGTAGGAAGAGAAAGGGCAGAGCCCCTGTTCAAGTTTCAGAGATCAACAAGCAGGTCATAGAAGCTGAGGAGGAAGTTTGTCCTTCTCCACATAGAGGTTTTTCACCACCTCCTCCACGAGGGTTAGAAGAGGTACCTTCTTCTACTAAAGCTACATCCAAGAGAGGGAAGAAGCTTCTCTTTCTCTCTTCTCCTCCAGCAGTTGAAATCAAGGGTAAAAGGCCTTTCACAAGGTCATAAATTCCTAAGGAGGTTTTCAAAGATAAATCTTTACCAGAAACCCCTATTCAAAAGAAGAAGGGTAAGAGCATTGAAAATCCTGTGGAGAAAAAATCAGAAACCCTTATTCAGAGGAAGAAGGGTAAAGTTAGTTCTCAGCCTACTGAAGGGAAACAAGAAACCCCTATGCAGAAGGGTAAGGATAAAGGTACTAAAATACCTTTGGAGAGTAAAGATGAAACCTATGAGAAAGGCATTGAGAAGCCTGTTGAAAGAAACAATGAAACCCCTATGCTGAGAAAGAAGAATAAAAGTAAAGCCATCAAGGAACCTGATGAGGTAGACAAGACACTTGCCATGCAAGAGGAAGAGGAGTTTGAGAAAAATTCTAGTGAGACTGTACATGCCATTGATCCTCTTGATAGTCAGACCTACAAAAGACTTATCAAGCATCTTAGAGATGCAAGAAAAGAAATTGCTCATCTTAAAGCAGAAGATAAGGTCAACTTGGCTCAGATTAAAGAGCTCATGGATGGATACAGTCACACACTTGACTTAGCAAGGTTTGCAGCAAGAAAGGCTCAGCCCCTTCATAGACAATTAAAGAATATTTATAGGAAAAACAGAGGCTTTCAGTCTCAGAATAGGAGGCTAAAGGATGAGCTAAAGCACTTTCAAGATAAGGTAGCCTAAATAAATTTATAGGTGTTGGTTGAAGCTTCCATTGAGGATGACAAACCAACAACTAAGGAGAGCACAACTGCACATAGGAAGCATGTCAATGCTAAGAAGAAGAATTATACTATGTCAATTGAAGATCCTCTTTCTACCAGAAGGAGTGTGAGGTTAAATGTCAAAATGAAAAAATAGTTGGTAAAAGGTAAGCCCCATTTTTTAGGATGTTCCTTTTTGGGGAGGGTTAACTGATATGAAAATATTATCTTTGCCATTTATACAGGCTTATAAGAGTTTAAATATCTGGGTTTTGATTTTTTGCTAAGTGATAGCTTCCCCCCAGTGGTAAAGGGCACTACCTATTGTAAGGTCAAGGCACCTAAGTAAAATGATTTTGTTTTCATGAAAGAACACAAATTTCTCAACACATGTTCAAGGTTGAAGGTGCTGCATTTTTGGCAATGCTACCTAAACCTGCACACAGACACAACATAAGTGGTGCTACCTACAGGCGCTACCTAATATTTGGCAGAGAACAGAGTTGGCATACAGGCGTAGAGTAAGTGGCGCTACCTAATGGCACTACCGAATATTTCATAGAGGGTAAAGGTTTTCACACAGGCACAACATAGGGGTGCTACCTACAGGCGCTACCTAATATTGCATAGAGAGCAGAGTCTGTGAACATATGCAACACTGTGATGCTACCTACAGAAACTACCTTTTCTCCTTGTAGTGCACTACCCAGATTTGCTACCCAAGGAAGCTGCCAATAAAGAACAAGGATCTAGGAGGACCAAGCTAACAACTTTTTGATAAATTTATGATGAATGAGGATGGAGAAGCAGCAGCTGGCATCATGAAGACAACCACATGCTTTGAAAGACACATGGAAAACAAGGAGCTGTGCAGCAAAAGAGAATCAAATTAGTTTGAAATTAAGTTGGATTAGTCACCAACATTTTCCTGTTTTATAGCATAGGTGGTTAGATAAGTTGTTAGATCAAATAAATGTCTATAGTTTTTCAAGGGAAGGAGGCCAGCTCGTACTTCTAGTTGTTTCCTCCCTCTTGTTATAAATAAATATATCAATTGATTTAGGAGGTTTGGATGGTGGAGAAAGGCTCCCTTATACTATAATATTTTGATGAAATAACTGTGATCTAGTGATGTACTAGACTTAAGACTTTTTGACTAATAGAAATCAACTTCTCTTCTAGCTTATTTGCTTTTGGTGCTAAATTTTCATCCTTTGAATGATTCACATGAATGATTGTGGTGATGTTATGTTGGATGTTTGATCATTATGTTATCATGATGTTTATTTAGCTCCTTAGTTTCTCAGTTCAAGAAGATCTTTTGTTAAGAAACTTTCCTCAGGATTTTGTGAACCTGATGTTAACAGTATCCCCTACACTTCTCTCATTCAAGTCTTCCCTCTATTGATACTTACTCCCAAACTACTGATTGAAGTTATCCAAGACCTTAATTGTTGGTACATGCTAGCCCTGTTATCTGAGTTAGAACATTATCATCTAAGTCCTTTTCCATTTGACCCTTTAAACACCCTTACATTCACTTATAACTTGATGGGTATTGGGCTTGCCTTCCATGCAATCTGAAGGTGACTCCTAGTGCTAATAGAATGCTTGAATGAATTCATGTGAAACTTTTAGTTTCATGTATGTTGATTTGAGGTCATGATCAGTTGAAGTAGGAAAACACAGTCCTGCTATAAAAATCAACCATGTGGTAAAAGTTTGGTTGAGTTCCAACCCACCAAGGCAAAGTGCCTAATATGAAAAGTAATAATCTAATAATCAATGCAAGGGTGCATTGTGTGTGAATGTGGCCATGGATATTGGCACATTTATTAAATTCATTTGAAGATTGATTACATTTTGAAAGGCTTGGTATACTAAAATAATGCATGTGTAGGGAATGGTATTTCCTTTTTGAGTAGATGAATTTGATTGTTATTATGCATAGTTATGGAATTTTTTGTGAGCCACTACAAGTGTGCAATGAAAATATAATGTGCATGATAACTAACAATTTGTTTAGCTAATTGAAGTGGAAATTACAGGAAGAAAGGTATTGGTATGGAAGTGTTGTAAGTCCACGAGGAATACCAATGCTTGTTGGTTATGAAAAAATCCAAATTACCATGAGAAATAAAATGAAAATGAAAATTTGAAATTTGAAATATGTGGTTGACAGATTTGAAATAAATCTTATTGAAATTGATGATAACATCTCACGAATTTATGTATGCATGTGATACAAGTGAGATGAAAATAAAATATGTTTAGGGAGGATGGATGATGAATGAAAAAGATGGAAAGCATGGAAAATGGATAATGTACTGACATGAGAACCATGTGATATGCATGATCCCCATAGGATGATGTGTCGTGCTGACATGATCTAGAGGGGTGCCTCGACAGAGCAAGCGTGAGGGATGTCTTAGCTGTAAGACTCAACGAAGTTTCT
>JASDQU010225494.1:0-17477 GCA_032191745.1 Picea mariana | reverse complement strand
AAAGGTGGGTGGCCATCGATATCCACCTGGATCAAATAATTTCATTACCGAACTTGTAGCAGGATCGAGATAAATGCTTCAGACTATATTGTGGGCGTTGTTCTCACTCAACACAACCACCCTGTGGCATATCATAGTGAGACACTATCGGATGATTTCCATAAGTACCTTACTCATGACAAAGAAATGTACTCCATTATGCAATCCTGTCACCTGTGGAAACATTACATTCTTGGGAAGGAGAGAATCATCCACAGTGATCATAAGCCACTGCAGTTCATGCAAACACAAGGAAAATTTCAAAATGACCGCCATCAGAAGTGGTACTTGTAGCAGTTCCACCTCAACATCAAATATAAAATAATAAGTACCAACCAAGTTGTTGATTTCCTCAACCGACCTCCAGTCACAGTACTCACCACGGTGCTAAACTCTTGCGGCCACTAGACCTCTAGATGGCCCCACCTCTATGAGATAGACCCTAACTTTTCCACCACTTACCAAATGTTGAGAGAAAACTCAATTGTTGCTAATTTCCATCTTCAAGACGAGCTGTTGTGCCATCTGGGCCATATCTTTGTTCCATCAAGCGAGCGAGCAAAGATGATTTTGGAAGATCACTACAGTCGGGTGGAATGACACTTCGGTGTTGAAAAGATACTGGCAATGTTGCAAAAACATTTCTACTGGCTGAAACTTCGACAAGATGTTGGTAAGTATATGAGGTCCTGCACTGCCTGCACTATTGCCAAACTGACCACTAAGAAACAGGGCCTATAAAACCCTGTACCTACTCCTGATAGGCCATGGGAATCCATCTCAATGGACTACATTTCAGGCCTTCTGTCCACTAAGAGGGGAAATGACTGTATTTTTGTGGTTGTTGATCGCTTTTCCAAGATGGCGATTTTGGCCGCCTGCAAGAAGAGCATCACAACAGAGGCCACTGCTAATATCTTCTTTGAATGAGTATGGGTACATTTTGGAATCCCAAAAATCATTGTCTCAGATCAGAACAGTTAGTTACTCGGTACATTCTAGTCGAGACTCTAGTCACTGTTCGACAACAAGATCACCAAATCCAGTGCCTTCCACCCCCAGACAGATGGCCAAATTGAAGTCATCAATTAGATGATCGTGCATATCCTGTGCATGTACAATTCCAAGCACTCCCGCACATGGGATGAGAGTCTTCCTTATGTCCAACATAGCTATAATCGATCCCTACATATCTCAACTGGCCACAGCCCCTTTCAGGTGGGGTTGGGATTCCAACCATTGGGCCCCATGGATGTTGCACTACCCTTGGAGGCCACCTCGACCGACTCATCCCCTGCTCCACCTGAAGCTAACAAAGCCACTCGGTTCATTGAGAAGATCCAACACATCCACCAATAGGTTCAAGATATTTTACAAAATTCTAATGCCAAGTACAAGCAACGCCATGATCAACACTGGGTGTCACATAAGTTTCAGGTGGGAGACAAAGTTTGGTTGCGCTTACCGAAAGAATGCCTTATAGGGCCCCATCAAAAGCTTCATCCAATTTGTTATGGGTCGTACACCATCACCAAGGATATGGGTGACAATTATTTTGAGCTCAACATTCACCCTTTCCTCAGCTTGAACCCAATATTCAACATGGCTCTCCTTCGACCATATTTCCCACCATAATTGGACACCTCAGAGATAGCAGAGCAGTTGACACCAATAGAGATCAACCTTGACTACATGCAACAGGAATCCAGTGATCATATTTTGGACACATAGTTCAAGTTCACACGACATCAAAGGATCTAGCTTTATCGAGTTGTCAAAGAAAGTCAACTCCTGCACCAAGGCAAGTGGCTCACCCAAGGCCAAATTCAACAGAAAATTCCTCATCTGATGGGGGAACTCAACGCAAAGGAGACCATTGATTCCTAAGGGGGGAGGATTTATCCAGATGGATTTCAGTGGCCTCCTGCCTATTCCAACTAGTTCATTTTGGCAGTTTTCTAGCTTGACAATTTTTTCCTAGTTTTTGGGTCCCCGACTTTCGAGGCCGTTTTGAGGCCCTAAACAACATTTTTAGGGCTCACCATAGTTAGATTGGAGATGAAGCTAGAGTCTGAAGGCAACATGTGTATTCCTGGGATAAACCTTTCCAACGGGATATTGTGCGCCTAAAACAAATATCGTATGCAAAAGTTACGATCCCGAGAAGTTGATGTACTAGCTTATCCCAACAGGGCCCACATGACTTTTCACACTTCATCTCCTAGGGTTAGGTTTTTGGATGTCTAGGGTTTTGGAATTCATGTTTATTGTAAAAATTCCTTCAGATCCTCATTGTAATTATCTTCTTGCGATTGAGCGTGTTAAGAACCAAATATCAATATAACATAGAAAAACCTCAAAAAAAGTACTCAACGCCTTGAAAAAGAGATAATTTCAGATAATAAGCCTCTTCGAGGGGGCAACCTCCTTTTACCCCACTTAAATGTTCAAGTACAAGATGATTCAAAATGAAACTGTCTCCTTAGTATATATAGGAGACTAGGAGGTATAATTACAACTAATGGCCTAAAGCTGACATAAATAAAATAACATTACTAATATAATATGCCCCAATTAAGGGGTAATGAGCCAATATTAGGGCTTAACATGCCCCTCCCCTTGAGACAAGTAACGCTTGAGTAACTCTGGATGCTTTTGTATAAAAGAATCATCTTCCCAAGTGGAATCTTCAGCCGGTAGTTTCCTCCATTTAATGAGATACTCTGAAACACCTAAAAATCTAAAACATAATAAATAACTAGTTAATGTAAAGAATAGTAATTGTAAATATTGCATTTTTATTTTACACATTAACTAACATTAAAAAAGGGGGAAAACGTCAACCTTTATGTAGATGTGATGAAACATATTACATACCTTAGGATATGTGTCATACAAGTGTTTGACAAATGATTCATAACCTTTAAGTTCACCAACAACAATGTAGTGGAGAGGATATTTGCTATCGACCCTTTATAAAGTCGTTTAATTTCCTTTTCAATCAGAGGTTCATCATAAATACCATCACTACTGTCACTATGATCCTCATTTGGATGACCAAATAAGTCTTGGATCATTTGATTTGTCCCATCATATTAAACTATGTTTTTATTGTCATCTACTTCCATTCATTATCTGCTTCATGTTCCTCATCTTGTACAACATCATTTCTGCTACTATTTGGTGCTTTATGCAGAAATTTGTTGAGGTCATTTCCCGCTTCCGAAATTTCCCTCCCCTTTTCTATTCTTCCAAATTCCTTTCTCCTAGTCGTTCCTTCTTCTACACTTACCCCTTTTTCCCTTTTATTTTTTCCCTCTTACTATCCATTTCTAGTTCTACACTTAGTCACATTTTTAAACCGCGGGTTCCCGGGTTGGCGGACTTAGAGTTTCTCATCTCCATCTATAAATTCACATCACGAGTTCGACCGACCATCGTGTTGTCCCATACTTAGCCTATTCTACGATCATGGGTTCCTAGGTTGACAGGATTGAGCTTTCATACTCCCATGTTCTGTGATAAACACATTGCACCAAAAATTTATGCGATCTACATTTCGATCCTCAGTCTCCCCGAACTTCCAAAGTTTCATTTCACCTACATGAGTCCATTCGATCGCTGCACCATTCCATACTTAGCCAATTTCACACCTCATGCCATCGCAGACTCACAGGTTCGCGGGTTCTTGAGTTCACGGGTTCACAAAAAGTCTCAAATCACATATTTCTCCCGTCCATCCCCACCACCCCCACGCCCTTCCCAATGCACATTTATTATTCTTTTAATTCTAATAAATTACCATACAGGTTCGAAAGGATGTGCATTAATAAGAAAAAGGCTCGAGGAGATCTCCTATTAAAACACATTAAAATAATATTTATAGAGGATTATATCATCTCCCTCCAGTGTTCATTCCTAACACAATTTGGAGCAAAGGAAAGTTCTCGTGGACTTATGGCAGCAACTTGACAACATTTTTGTGGAGATACACTGAATATTTTCGGGCCCAAGGATCAGAGATTTCAGTGGTCCAGGGCATATTCCTATTATGCATCCCCTTCTGCCCAGAAGTAAGTAATCTGTACATCTGGAATTACACACACAGTTTGCGTTTCATAAGTCTTTGATTGTAAGGTGTTGGTCACCTGGTGCACTGAGAGATATATTCCAAGCCATCAGATCATTCAGTTGCAAGACCATTCCCCTATCTCTTTGTCACCTTAGGTAGTTCATAAGATGTTGAGACTTCTTAAGCCAACGCTCACCTTCAAAGGTCAAGAGTGAAGGGATTTCTTGAAAAAACATGACAATGGACTGGACCTCTTACTTGAATTCCTAGAAAACCCAGAGGTTGTCCCCGAGGACATTACAAGATTGTAGGTTGTCTCATTTAAAAATCCCTTCTGGGAAATTGAATGGATTTTTACGAGGATAATAGGACAAGAAACCACAACCAACATCTCCTGGATGATTCTTTACATTCTATATTTTACGGTCAAAGAACAGGCCATCTTTGATTTGGGTAAGTTGATTTCCATTGAAATCTCTTCCCAATTGGTGCAATACAAGAAGGAGAATACATTCTTTATGTCATCTTATTTGGTTTTCACGATAACACATTGTTGTAAGTTCCTCAGATTATCTATGTGCAAGAAGGTAAACTGTGAATTCGACCCAGTAACCTTGTGGTATCAAACTTTGTGGAGGCACAAGGTCTCCCAACATTTTTATGAAGTTTTTAATGATTTTGTCTCAGTTTTTAAATATTTGTTGTTTGGAAAGAACACTCCCTGGATGTCTAACCAGGCGAGTAAGTTTTTGGATAGGAAGGGGACACTAGAACAAGGGGAAAATTATAACGTTATAAGTATTTTGGATCCAAGGAAAATCCTTCCTTTCTTCCATGCCACATATCTGACAAAATGTTTGTTGCTGGAATAGCAAGGCAATGCAACTATTGGTTGCATTTTTTTCCATGAAAAGAGAAAAACGAAATTCATACCTTTGCCTTGGAAAGTTGGGGATTTCATATTCAAAAATATGAACAAGATTGATGAATTCACAGGCCACTTCCACAACCTCAATTTAAAATATGCTTAAAAAGTAAAAGGGTTTGACCCTAGTGGTATTTTTGTAGAACATCTATTGACTATTCATTTCAACAATTATTTCATTAATGTTATTCTGAATGAAGACAGAGACAATGCCTCAGGAACTCCCGCTCGTGACACCGGTGACCTGGAAACGATACCCAACACCAATGACTCATACAAGTAGAGAGGAAAAGGTCCAGGTGAGAACAATACCCAATCCCTGATTGTCATGCCAAAGAGTACAACCTCTCGAAGAAATGCTCCAACGACCCACCAAAGTAAGAAAGTAACCTAGAGTTCTTCAGTCAGAGGAGGAGATAAGAACCCTCCTTCTGAAAAAATTGAAAGTTCTCATAAACTTCCCTTGAGGAAGAAAATAAAAATTATTGTGCAAGAAGAGGAGGGACCTCAAGGAGAAAGCGATATCCACGACCTCTCTCTCAAGGATATGGAACTCAAAATTGACATCGAGAAAGTGTTCCCCAACGTCGACCAACTAGAGAAAAATGCTCACCAAAACCCTCATATGGAAATAATTGAGATCGATACCTTTGACAAAGAAGAGTCTTTTGCATTTTAGAGCATTGTTTTTGACAGCGAGTCCAAAAATTTGATTATCGAGAAACGAGATGTAAAGAATAAGAAGGGGAAATATCATTTAGAGATTAACCTACAGAACACGTGTCCTTCCCAAATTTCCCAGATACACCAAGCAACTGGATATGCTCTAGATAATTCTATTGGAGGCCTTGAAGTAGAGAATGTCAAGTTAAAGGAGAGAATCAAAGAATTGGAGGAAGCTTTAATGTATCTTCTAGTACTTGCTAGTCCTTTAGAAATGATCAGGCCTACCACACTTGTGGAAAAATTAAAAGGATCGACAAGCCTTATCACATCAACTCGGGGCTATGTGGAAAATAATATTAAGAAAATAATGGAATTAATAACAGAGGCTTGGGATATGTCAAAGAGCATGGTCTCTTTTTGAACGAGAGCACACAATTTTCATGAATATCTGCAGAAAGATTTGAAAAATGAGGAAGGTTTCTACCTCAATGCAGTTATACCATTTGGTGTTAAAGTTCCCAATATGATAGAATTAAGAAAAAAATAGTAGGATCTCCCTTCTCCGAACTAGATAAAAAAAATGAACACATGTTGGAAGGAAAAGGTTAAAAACTTGAATATTATTTTTCAAGCATGCAGCTAGGCCATAACCAGAAGAGAATATTTATTCAAGAAGCTAACTGAGATAGATCTATATGGCAGCACCAATGAGGTCCAAGACCTCAAATTGATACTCAACTTGTTTTTCTTAACCAAGAAATAATTTGATGAACAAGTTGAGATCTTTAAAGGGTTAAAGATCCCACATTTTGGCGGGGGAAAGGATGTAAATAACTGCATCAAGAAGTTACTGACATTCATGCACAGAGGTATTTTATGGTTGAATACCCAAGTTTCCATAGACGTCGACTTGATAGCCAAGATAACAAGTCTTCCAACCAAAGGTGAGAAACCTGCGCAGTACCTTGATGACAAGACCAAGGAGAAAGCTTTGGTAGAAGAGATGAAATAGAATTATGGGATAGAGAGAGGATATAGGAGGGATCATCATCAACAATATCAATGAACCAACAACAAGGATAATAACCAAACTAATGGCTTGCAAATTACTCAGGAAGTGTCGCAAGGAGGAAGTGTCAGCATGCATAATAGCAACAATTGCGCAATGTGTGAAGGGAACTGTATTAAGATAGATCCGATACTTGTTAAATATATTTTTAGATGATTGCAAAGATGCCTAGGACGTAGGGAAAAAGTTCATTACTCGTGGTTCATTATATTGATTTCATTAGTGGGTTGGAAGCACCTCAAATACACCATGTTTTGTCAGAGAACGAGAAGGTTCCACACAGCACGGTATGAATCATTGTGGCACACAATTGTTGCAAAATAAAGATAGAAAAATGTGAGCATATTCAAGACATATCTTGAATAAATCCAAGAAAAGGTGGTAGAAACTTGGAGGATCCCACCGGAGGTGGTGGAGGAGTACAAAATGATATAAAATTTTAAAGAATCGAGGCATAATATGTGGATCCATGCCAAAAGGGATCTAGAGAAGGAGTGGTTGCAGATGAGATATTGCGTCACAACAAAATAAGTCCAATAGGAAATGAAAGACCAGAAAGAAGACTAGAAGGTTTCAGTAGAATAACCAAAGGAAAAGTAGCCAACAAAAGACAAACACATAGTAGAAGTAGGCTCATCACAAAGGAGCAAAAACATGGAAAATACAAGAGAAACAATAGGGCGCATGAAGCCAATAGAGGGGAGTGCAAAAACAAAGAAGAATACTATCCAAAATCTAGTCACACAACAGAAGAACCGCATAGAAACTACTAATGTTGCAACACAAAGGAAGGATGACATACCTGTGTAGGAGGGACAAGAAGGAGGGGATATATGAGATACCCCAGTCACACCAAAGCCAACATAACTAAGGCCACCAAAGAGAACGATTTTTCAGTTAGGTCGAGTGTGCAAGAAAATGAAGGCGCACATGGAAGTCCTATAATATAACAAAGGATGATGTTGAAATAGTCACAGAAAAAGTATAGGACCGTGCCAAAAAATCTCACGAGGAGGAAGAAAAGAAAAGAGATAAGATCCTGCAAGAGATGATAGAGGTAAAGAAGGTATTAGATCAGATACAATTTACCAATGCATGGCATGAAGGCACAACACAACAACAAACATCTCAAGTACAACCCATGCCAACACACAATGAAGAGGAGACAGTGCAACTAACAACATTAGCAAGCCAAATATTTATCCTGACCAAAGATATGTTGCAAATTGATCAGGAAATGGCATAGAAACAAGTTAAGGACGTACAACAAATGGATTTGGTATTGGAAAGGATACCAAACAAGGCCTTATATAAGTTGCAGATAATCGTGGTGCATGAAGTTCAATCTAGATCCAGCTCAGATGCAAAAAACCTGGAGACAACCCAAGAGGAAAAAGAGGTATTAGAGATAGTCCTCAAGGAAACAAAGATTGAACATGAATAGGAAAAGTGACACATAGATAGATTAGATCAAAGACTTGAAGAATTCTTCCAAACAATTCCGAACAACACACTCGCAAGAGAAATCAATGTAGAAGAAAAGATAAAGAAGATAATGTAGATGATGGAGGAATACAAACAAGAGATAGTAGAGTTGGTTGGAAATATAACACCAACCACACCTCTAGAAGTCAGGATAGAAAGGGAAAAATAGGCCACAAAACAAGCAAACCTCCTGGCACTAGAAGCCAAAGAGCTAACAAAACTTTACGAGAGGACTGCACAAATTTGGACCAGCCTAGAAGAAGATGAAGGGATCCAACAATTAGATCAGAAAGAAACAAAGATGAATACAGTAGTCCAGGATCTAAAGCAGAGGAATAATATAATGCCTATATCGGAGATATCAAGGGCTGCGTAGGAGATAGAAATCCTGCAAGAAGAAGCAAAGACAATCCAGGAGGAAAGGCAGACCAGACAGGCTCATTTGGAGCCTCTACAAGAAAAAACATACAAAATGCTAACAGTGTTGGAAACAAAGAAATCCAGAATGGGACAATCATACTCAAAAGGCATATAAGTGCTAAAGGAGCACATCACGGCGTAGGTCATGGAGACCTTGATAGAGAAAAGTGCATAGGCCAAGAAGCAAGTGGATGAACTAGAAAAATAGTTCCAGGAGTTGGAGAAATCACTACAGAGGGCACACAGTTCTTGAGTTGCTCGGGACGAGCCACAAGTTAGTGTTGGAAGCCTATTGGAGAAGAAAAATTTGGGGTTTATCATAGTGAATGAGGCATAAGAAACTAAGGAAGCAACGTGTTCTAGGAAAGAAGGAAAAGAAGCGCGACATAAGGGAAAATGAAACATCACGTCGGGAAAGAAGACCAACATACATTCAAAGAAATAAAGAGTTGGATCAAAGAACAACCGCATGCAAGGAGTCAAAAATTGGACAACTGGATTCCACTTAGAAGTTAGGGTTTTTGTCAATGTAAGGTTTTTGACCCATCTTTTGTAGTATAAATAGAGGATGGATGAGGCAGCTAGGGAGATCATATCTTATCATTGAACGTTTGCCTGAGTGTAGTAATTTGAGCGTCCTTTTTGAGTTTTGAGTTGAAGTATGTATTTGGTTGAGATCTATAGAGCTAAGATGGAGTCATACTTGATATGTAATTGAGGTTCATGTCATAAGATGTGGAGCTTGGTGCGACGCTAATCAGCCTCATGCACCAGTACTAAACTATGATGTAATGAACATAGTGCTATTTTAAAAAAGAATGAATAAAGTAGAATATCTTTGTGGGCGTATCCCAGGGGGGGTTAACCATGATAAAATCCTATGTTGTAATGTGTTTGAATTTTTTTTTTTTTATGCGATTAAGAATGAATGGTTATATGAATGAATGAGTTTATTTACAACACACACTAGAAGAATTATGAAAAATAAATGTTATTGAATGGGTAAAATAGTAGATATGATGTATGTTATGGTATAATGCATGTTAACGTATAAGTATAAGTAAAATGAACATCCGCAACCCCTTCCATGACCGCATACATTTGCATCCTACATTCCCCCATAAGCCATCTCGGGTGAGACTGTGTTGTGCACTCTGTGAACGGGGTAACCTTCTGGTTTACCATAAGGGCCGATGGTGAAAATGGTTTTGTTGAAGAACTAAGGTAGAATGAGGGTCATCCAATACATCCAACACACTTAATAATTTATATTTTATGCCATCTGTTGAAACAGACTTTGAATTTTTGACCTGTTGGATAAAAAAATTTCGTATCTTTGAGTTTTTGCATTTTATAAATTTCCTAAAGCAAAAAATTTTATCTCCAACAAATTCGCGATGCCTTTATGGTTCATTTTTGGATAAAGAATGATTAAAATCTAAATGAACATATGTTCCAAACACTTTTTCAAATGATATTTTAAATGAACAGTAATGTTAAAAACTTAAGGAATGTTAAATTCACATCGGGATATCGGGATTCGAAGTTTTGAAATATCAATGTTCAACACAAATCGAATAGCGATTTCCCGATTCCCGATTTCCCGATACACTAATCCTTAATCAAAAAATTATTTACTTAAATCAATGTTAAAGAGGTTTAAACTTTAAGTTAATCTCATCGCAAAATCGGGATTCGCGATTTTGTGAGAACAAAGAAACTTGTCATCTTATTTTCCGATTTCCCGATTTCGCGATATAGTTAATCCTTAAGCGAAATTTGAAATTAATCTAATTAATGTTAAGTATGATTAAAAAGTAAATAATCATATCGGGATATCGGGATTCGCAGTTTTGTGAGCAGCAGTTTCCATGTCATTGGATTTCCCGATTTCCCGATTCCCGATTTCCCGATTAATGAAATCTCGAAAAGGTTTAATCTGGATTAATTAAGACAGTTAAAATATTTTTTAACTTAAATAATATATCGCGATTTTGGCGATCAGGGTTTTTCGATGACTTATTTCCTTCACATCAAAAGTTCCGAAACTTCGATACGAATGTTTTCAAATTTTAAAAGCAAGATTAACACTAATTAATCATTCGTATAAACAAGGTTTAAAGTAAAATTTTTGATAGATGATTTTTAATGCGACATTATCCAAATTGGAAATTTTTTGAATACACTGCGAAAGCTTAAGTACGAACATTAAATGAACATATTCGGTAATATCTTTTGCATTAAGAGCCTTAAATTTATAACAGAGGTACAAATCTCAATGCTTTTACGATATATTCAAAGTGAATTTTGAAACGTTTACATTATCATTTCGAAGCTAAATTCCTCTCTGTTACAGGTTTTCAAGTGAACACAGAGCTATGGCACCCAAAAAGGCTTCGAAGAAAAATGAAGAGAAAACAGAAGGCGATATTATTTCCGATACTACTGCATCTAGGGTAGTACACTCTGTCAAATCATGGGCTGCAATTGTAGAAAAAATGGAGGATGAACTAAAATATGCGGACAATGGTGCGGACAAGCATCTCCGAGATATCGCCGAGACTGGGCTTCATAAAGTTGCTGCACGCCCGAGACTTGTTTCATATACTGATATGATCACCTGGGCACTGGATAAAGTAGACGTTCCGACCAGAGGTATTCTGAACGAACAAGGAGTTGTCATCGGCTCATTCAGACCTGAACATATCCAAGTAAGGTATAATCTCTCGCCCAATTATAGACACACTTATAATACTGAGTTTGTAGCTGCATTTCAAAGAAAAGAGTGCGTTGAAGGTGGCCAAACATACCCTGACATGATAAGAGGATGGGCTAGAGATGAAAACAAGTTTAGGGCTAATGAACATGGAATTTATGCCACAACTTCCTTAAATGAATATATGGTGTATTTAGCAATGATGTTGTGTAGACTTTTTGGGAGAAAGGACCCTTTTCATTTTAATGCAGACTAGACACCTTTCTTAGAGGAAGTTTCAGAGGGACGCAGTTTCAATTGGCACAAAATTCTATCAGATAACCTTGCATCAGAGGTTATCAATTACAAAGCAGCTAGGTCAAAAGGACAGCATGTGTCATTTTATATGTCAGCCTATATGATGGATGCCATTTGCTTTATGACTCCTTTCCCATTTATGAATTGGAATTGGAATGTTTATTGTCCAGAGCCCGTGCATAAATACCATTCAGCTCTTTGGGAAGAAAATGCAAAAAATTCTTTTTATGAGGTTTGTCATTATGTAATGATCCCTCTGCACAAATTATTCCTGGGATGCGAACCTCCTCGCATTTCCAATACCATCATAGAAAACCTCAAATCAGTTGCTGACTGGTTCATTGAGGAAATTTTTTCCTATGTGAGAGTTTATGGCTGTTCTATTCTGCCTCATGCACTGCCAAAATTTTACCAGACAGGTTAATATGTAGAGAAGTGGCTTATCAGTTGGTAAATGGTGGTATTGGGATAGAATTAAAAGCTCAGCAGAAAAAGGCATGGCCATCTTTTTCTGTTTATCTAGGGAAATTTGTTTTATTAAACATAGGTCATTCTAAGGCAGAAGCCGAATCGTTGGGTGAAGTGAAATTAGTAGATATAGAACACAGGAAACACGACCCATATCAAATAATCAGTCGGCATTTCACACAATGTGGTTTGAAAGCATATGAACATGAAGTCTCAGTTTATGATGATGTTTTTAGAAATGCTAAATCTTATGAGGAAGTTCAGAGCAGAGTGCAAACCTTGTCACTAGATGCACAGGTGGGGTTTGCATCTTTTCAAAGAAATAGAAGGCAATGTCTGCCAAAGATCTTACAAGGCGAAATGCCAGCACAAGAGCAAGAAACAATTCCTCCCGGGTTTGAAACCATTATTCAGTATAATGCAAGTGATAAAGATAAATTGAAAGAGTCTGAAATGCCTCCTCAGAATACAGAGGATTCTCAGACCAAAGAAACACAGATAGAAAGGGAAAAAGAATAGAAACAAACCCAATAGACCTTGATGATATCCCAGAAAAGGTTGGGGGAAAAGCTTCACAAGAACTTGGTAGCCCTATTACAGCATTGACTCCACTTCAGTCAACTTTTGGAATCCCTCATGAAGGAGTTCTGTATGTAAATGATTTAGAGCCAATCACCAGGGATGAAATTCCTTCATCTGATTATTTTTTCAGTAAAAAATGAAGAGCTGTCTTGAAACAGGAATTACATCCTGTAGGAGAAAGAACAGTAAAAAAACATAAAATTATCATTGATGGAAAGAAGCTAAATGAAGGAGAATTTGCTACGGAGTTAGCAGGAACCATGGGGGCTATAGCATCAGCCAACATGTACTCTGTAGGAAATCTAATCACTATGATAGAGCAAAAGGATCGGGAAATAATGCAACTGCAGGACAGATTAAAGGAGAATGAAAAAATTATTGGCTGGGGAATACAAAAAGGTCTAGAGTAGTCTAGGCTCAAAGACGTCCAAGAAATCCAAAAGTTAAATGAAAATTTGGATGAGGCTAAAAACATGATACAGGTTACTCAAGAACAAGTGCAAAAGCTGGGCAATGAAAATAAATCTCTGCAAGATAAAATCATTTCAATTACTAATCAAGTGATTGAAATGGAACATTTCAAGACTAAAGCATCAGAGATATATGCAAATATTGAGGAAGAACAACAAAAGATATTCTGTAATCTGGAGTTCATCCATAATTATTTTCAAGAATCTAAGAGGTCTATGGAAAAGGTAGTGCAAAAAGAAAAAGAAGCTAAAGCAACAAGGAATTCTTTCCAAAAGATAATAACTTCTTTACAAAAAGAAGAAGCTGGAAAATCACAGAAGTTATCCATTTCAGAGCAGTTGAAAGGAGATATAATGATAAAGGTTTGGGAAACAAAATTGGAAGGATATAAAAGAATTACAAAAGGGTCAATGAAGATTGTCAAAAAATCTTCAATGTTATTGAAAAAGATTCAGTACATATCAGGACAGATGGATTTTCCGAGTTGTTAGGAGAAATCGACATTAACAGGTATCAGCTGAAAACAAAAGAAGAACTTGAAGAAAAGAAAGCGGAAATCTCAAATATTAAAATGGTCAACATTGCAGAAATTGATAAGTGGATGATAGCTTCAAGTTCGAAATTGGAGAAAGTTAAATTCACAGAGAAAACATTAGGAAGCCAGTTGCCAGGCCTACAAAGAAGTTTCTTCTCATTTGAAGCAAATGAAGTACCGGAGGCTCCTAAAGTCTTGGTAAACTTTTTAGAGAAATATGTTCAATACATTGAAGCAGATAAAGAAAGTTCTTCAACTCAAAGTTAAAACTTTGTAAATATTTCTATTTTTAGAAGTTTGAAATAAATTGTAAATGGTTGACATTAGTTTATGCAACCGAAATATTAGGAAGTTGGTTAGTTACCAACGGAAGATTTTGATAGAAATGTATAAATATAGTTTCAAGAGGCTGAAACAGGGCTTCAGAAATTTTGGAGAAAGCCAATTTTTGTATGGTCAGCTTTAAAGTTTATTGGAATATAATTCGCAACAAGATTCTGGATCCTGCAATTTCGTGACTATGTTTCTTCCCCTGTCTATCATCATTTGTTAAATCTTCTTCTTAATGTGTGTTTCTAGCAAATAAATCAATTTGATATTATAGGCATTGTTGTTTATTGTTTCAGATTGGTTTGGATGTTGAATGTGTTACAGTTTTTCCTCTGAGATTACTTTAGTAATTTTAAGACCTGTAATATTTCTGTTCCTTAATCTTTCTCTTTGTTAGAAATCTCGTTTCTCTTTCATTATTGTTAATTGAAATATAAGATTCTTTCCAGATAAAAGCCTTATATTTCTCTCTGTTGTGTTTCATTGTCTACAATTTCAAAATTGTCACAAAACCAGGAAACGGCCTTGATTGTGTTTTTACATTACTGTTTTAAATTTTAAAGTTGTTTCATTAATATAATCTATGAAACTCTGAAGTAACCAATCTATAAAAAACCTTTTTACAAACATTTAAAACCCTATCACCCATGACAGTTCCTAACGACAGGCAACCTAATGTAGAACCTGGTCTACAGGATCAAACCAGCATTGCCCTAAATTTATTTAACACTATTCTACAAACTGCAACTAATAGGGTTGAGTTTGAAAGATCGTGGGCTGCAATTGAACGTGACATAAGCATCCAGGAACAACGGGAAGCAAGACAGAGACAGTTGAGAAACTGAATCTGATCTAGTTTTTCTTTGTTTCTTCTTTTCATAACCTCATCATAAAATTCTTTATTTGGATGCCTTGACGGTGTGTTTTATAGCCTTAAAATACAAACTCAGGAACAACGCCATCAACATATAACACATTATTTTCTTTGGTTTTTTCCTTTTTATCTTCATCTAATACAACAAATCCTTTTCATCTAATTCTGGCTAGAGCATTGTTTCCAAAAGTGACATTACCACTTTTTTATTTAGTTAAGAATTCAAACTTACTTTTGTCTCATGTCATGTGCTTGGAGCATCCACTATCAATGTACCATTCATTTTATTTATTTTTGGCATATAGATCTAGTCCAAAATTTTCTTCACTTTTATTTTTCTTCCTCCAAACCTTGGTGAAATTTCTTGTTTGTCTTGCCTAAATATAGGGTTTCAAAATATAATGATGAGTTCTTTTACCAATGGCTTGCTTAGATACATACTTCTACTCAACCCAAGAGATTATCCAAGATGACCTATTATGGATGGTTCAAAGATCACAGTTTAGTCCTAATCTGGACTTCTTTAGACTTGTAGATTTGAAAAGATGACATTAGTAATTTAACGTTGGAGAACATGTATACCTTAAAGTCAAAGCAAGAAGGAGCTCATTTAAACTAGGGAATTGTTTCAAATTGGTGCCAAGGTTTTGTGGTCCATTGAAAGTCTTAATTCGAATCATAATAGTGGCATACCAACTAGCACTCCCTGCAAATTAAAAAGTTCATAATGTTTTTCATGTTTTATTATTAAAACGATATATTCATGATACCACTCACATCATTTATTGGAACATGGTTCAGGTGGAACCAGAAGGCGAGTTTCAAGCGGAACCTCTATGCATCCTAGACATGAAAGAAATAATACTTCAGAATAGAGCCATCGCCCAGGTAAAAGTGCAATGGAAGCACTTTATCCCTAAGGAGGCTACTTGGGAGCTAGAAGATGAAATGATGAAATCTTATCTAGCTCTGTCCCAAATGATGAATTGAGGGAAATACTTGTTGATTTTTCATATGAGATAATATTGTATATGAATATCTTATTACAATTATGAGTGTTCCATATATATAAAACATATGGTGACCATCCATGAAAGGACGTGTTCCTTGAATAATAAATAACTACTTATTTATTATAGATATTTGTACTTTATATTATAAATATCATGTCACACACACACACACACACACACATATGGAAGAATGTCTTCCCAATGTTGTCCAAACTTCAACACTCCCTCTCAATGAGGGAGATATCTATCAGTCTTGGGAGATGTCTCTTTTCCACCTGAATCGAGGAGAAAATCCTACACACACACACACACACACACACACACACACACACACACACATGGAAGAATGTCTTCCCAATGTTGTCCAAAATTCAACACTCCCTCTCAATGAGGGAGACATTCTTCATCATGCCAAAGTTTGTCTCTGAAGTTTACAAACTTCACTCTAGACTCATGACACCTATCAGTCTTGGGAGATGTCTCTTTTCCACCTAAACCGAGGGGAAAATCCTTCTGCGGATCTTCCTATGAGCTAATTGACTCTCTATGAGATCAGGCTCTTTGGGTCCGCATGTGATAACGTCTAACATCTTTAAGTATTTATTATTCCAAGTCAAATCACCATGACTAAGGACAAATATCACACCAAGGCCATTTACCACAGGTACACCCCTGTGAGTTAACTTCAACCCAATTCTATTTGATACATGAAAATCACCTCAAGCACCTCGAGTCCATATCTCAACTTGTCATGATCAAGGAAGGACTACGCTTGGGCCCATTTATCATAAGTACACCCTTGTGATAAATGTATCCTATCTTCATTGGTCTGCAACCCAATATAAGAGAAGTTCTTTCCCGATGCTTACTAGGGACATTCACTTGTGTTTATACACATCATATAGTTGGCATCTACGAGACTTGAGCTAGATCATCCTAGAAGGGGTGGCTAGTCCCTTGGGGTTAATCAAGCTAAGTCATCTTGAACCATACTTGACATATCGAACTTCCCTCATGAAACCAATGTCTCAACTCACTCATGAACTGTGTCCATAATAGACATCTTCTGGTTCCCTCGTGGAACACATGTCTAAGACATATCAAGGTTACCAATCTCTGTGATCAAGCAGTAGCACACAACTACTTCCAAGTGATCTGGTAGTCTCAATGGAAATCAACTAATAACACATAGCTACTACAATGCCATCCAATAGAACATGATTGTGCTAATTCATAGTAGTACACAACTAATGTCCAGTGGTACAAAACCATTGCTAGTAGCACACATCTATTGTCCAGTGACACGCATTCATTGCCAATGGCACACAACCACTGTAGTAGCACATAACTACTTTCCAGAGACACATAATTGTTGAAATAATGTAACTGCAAAGAGTATTCTTATTATTATTGATATTTTATTCATAGGATCAATCCCCATTATGGATTGATCATGTTGGATATTGTAATAGGACCAAATCCCCTTTTGCGGATTGGTCAAAAGAAAATTGTAAG
>JASDQU010225491.1:4081-17293 GCA_032191745.1 Picea mariana | reverse complement strand
TATTGTAGAGTGCTCCATGTTGGGTTGCCTTGTTGGTTACTTGTATGGATTTATGTCCTTGTTTTATGTTAGCCTTCCACACCTATAGTATATTTAAAGGGAGGATAGAGCTCTCTTGTATTCATTATCATCATTGTACTCTATTCTTTGTATTGTCTTGTAGGGGGCAAGGTGCCAGGGTTCATGAGGGAACCCTAGGAATGTGATGTTAGGGTTCACGAGGAAACCCTAGGAACGAACAAGGAGAGAGAGGCATCTTGGATGTTCTTGGAGAGATTTCTCTTGTGTGATGCCAGGGTTTGTGCCATGCATGTAAACCCTAGAGAAGAACATGACGTTGGGGATGATGATGGTTATTATGGCTCTTGTCGTAGCACTAGGGTTTCTACCCTAGTAGAAGACATGGAGAGTGGAGATAACGCCTTGCATGATTTTGGAGCCTTGTTCTTGTGGGATGTGAGGCTAGGGTAAGATCATGGAGAGACTAACTCAATGTGTTTTGAGCTTGGTGTGATGCATTTCTTGGAGGAAGACTTGATTATTGTATTCTTTATATTCCATGGAAGTCTTGGTGCTTGTGATGATGCAAGAGTTGCAGATCTAGGGATTGGGGACTCAAACCCTAGGTTGGACATTTAGACCTAGAGGCTAGTGCTAAAGTTGTCTTGCCATGTACTTGTGTGATGCTACATGGCTAGGGTTTGTAAACTCTAAAGAAGACAAGAGTGCTAGTGTGATACAAGCTTGTTGTATGTGCCAAGGAGGATTTTCTGGTATTGATGCTAGCATGTAGAGGTTCTTTGGTAGAGTGACTAGCTTTGGTTGGGAGTGATTTCTAGCTAGAAGTTGGTGGCTAGGGTTTTYTTATGGTTTCCMTAGGTAGGGTTTGGAGAGATTGACTTATAACAGCTATGTGATAACGCTGTGCTATGTGCTYGTACTTCATCTTATATATAGATATATTCACATATACTTATATGAAGTTTCTAACTGTCCAAATATTGTTTACTTGCAGATTTGATTTTCAGCTTATTTTATCTTCTTAATTGAGTAGATTTCAGCTCTTGTTGTTCATGCTGATTTGACATAACATATAGTTGAATTGGTTAAGTCATTTAACACATATTCAGAAGATAAAGCAACAGATTAGCTGTTGTTATAATCTTCTGCTATAAAGTTATTTTAGATTTGTTACATGCTTGAAAAGTGTGCCTCAAGGGCTATACCTTGTTGGCATTGAAGTATACCGATTTAGGTATTTATTCTCTTGATTTTCTGGTTGAGTTGGGTTGAAATGAATTGAAGTATTAGTTCCTATAATTGAATACTTCATAAGCCTAAGGCTGAAAATTCATAGGGAATAGATCTAGGAAACCTCGAGTATATGAGGTGAAATTTTAGAATTACATTAATTGTTTGATTTTTGAACTTTCTACATGGTATCAAACCTGATTTGACTGATATTGTCTTTTTGCTGATTTGAAGACCAGATCTTTCAGTTGTTGTACCTGGGAGTGGTTGTTGGGTGGTGAAACCCTAGTGCGCTTGAGATGGGCACTTGCATCCACAAGGGTTTTGATGGGTTGAAATCCTAGTTGCTCTTGTGACGAGAGTGTGTTTTCACCTATGATAGGTGATAGATCTACTACACAGATGGTTGTTATGGATTTATTTCAACAGGTGTGATGCCTAAGAGGACTTATGATAGGTGGCTTATTTGTTCTAGGAGATGCCAATATGTTTTCACTTGTGATAGGTGGTGGATCTACTTGATTGTTGGTTGGTATGGATTTATTTGTAATGCCCCTTTCCCAGTGATGACTCCAGAAGGAGCGACTCAGTAGCCTATATTGATTATCGTAGGCTATAGTCGGGAGAAAAAGAGAATAAAATAATTATTTAATGTCATTTAACCAAAAGTCTAAAGTGAAAGTGACATTAGATGGTAAAAAGGAGAAAAAAGGTGTTTTAAGTGACTTAAGTGATTATTAAAGATAAAACTTAGGAAATGTCACTTAATTAATTAAAGTGAACATGGAATTAGATGAGGGTGAGTATAAAGGAGGAAAAGCGACCTAATTTCATTATTATTGAGAATTGGCAACCATAGGAGAAGTCAGGGGAATTGTTTTATTTTTTTGGATTTCTGGAGGAAACCACCACCATTGATCAATTTCGGTGTTGAAAGACACACCCTAATCCATCAGAAGAATCACCCAGGTTCTTCATTGGGCTTCAGAGTACATGATTGAATCCTTCTTCAAGGATTCACATCAATTACAGGTTCAGGATTCAGGTAGATTCAGATCAAAGATATAGCGTGGATTTATCTTGGCAGCGTGAGGGTTTGAAGAAGAATTGACCACACAGATAGATCACTAGGCTTAGAGAAGCAGGGCGAACCTAAACCCTTGAAACCCAGTTGAGAGGGAGCTAGGGCGCTTCCATTGGGACAAATCCCATCATTTTTCGACAGTTATTTCACCTGGGGTGTCACTTTCATCAGTTTCTAGTCAGATCCAGCAGTTGGCAACATATTCTGGAGTGCATGTAGCGTTTCCTTCCATGCATGCAACAGATCTGAGCTTATTGCAGCAGATCCGAGCTATATCCTTCTTAAATGCAACAGATCCGAGCTTATTGCAACAGATCAGAGCTATATCTTTCTTGCATGTAGCAGATCCGAGCTTGTTGCAACAAATCCGAGCTATATCCTTCTTGCATGCAATAGATCCAATCTTATTGCAGCAGATCCGAGCTATATCCTTCTTGCATGCAGTAGATCCGAGCTATATCTTTCTTGCATGCAGCTGGTCCGAGCTATATCCTTCTTGCATGCAGCAGATCCGAGCTTATTGCAGCAGATCTGAGCTATATACTTCTTGCATGCAACAGATCTAAGCTTATTGCAGTAGATCTGAGCTATATCCTTCCTGCATGGAGCAGATCTGAGCTTATTGCAACAGATCCGAGTTATATCCTTCTCGCATGTAGCAGATCTGAGCTATATTCTTCTCACATGCAACAGATCTGAGCCATATCCTTCTTACATGCAGCAGATCCGAGCTTATATCCATCATGCGCAGGTGTTCAACATATTTGGGCGATATCTTTCTTGCATGCAACAAATGTGAGTGGTATCTTCCTTGTATGCAACAAATATGAGCTTATATATATCATACGCTAATATTCAGGTCAAATCCATTAATAAACAGACTAGATCTATGGAGTTTACTTATTGTTATAATGTTTTGGATTGAGTCTTGGGTAATTGTAATCCGATTCTTATTATTATTGCAATAAAATTATGTTATTGGATACTGAAACCACATGCATGTCTCACAAATTACATTAAACCCTCAAAACAATACCATACACTATCAAATCATATCAGAAAAACTATCCAGCAAAAGAAGAGGTATTTCAGTGGTATCAGAGTCGGTTTTCCTGCCAGCCTAAGGGGAAAATCAGTGAGGAGTTATTTCAGATTGTTTCCACTAAATTTCAGCGGTGATAACTTGCACTTATACCTTCAGATGCAGTAGTAGAGAGAAAACGTTCAGATCAAATATAGAGGACAACGTGAGGAATATTTGTAATATTCTTGCACAGGGGCGACAACAGTTGATGTAGGCTATGGCAAGCCATCAAAACAATGCAGGGATCAATAGAGCTAGTGGTTCAAAGAGGCAACAAACAGGACATAAAGGATATGATGAGGAATTTGTAGATTGTTTGAGGGAGTATCAGGAGCTTAGTGCGTCATTTCACACGGACATGTCATTCGAGGATTTTTGCACCATCAAACATCTTGAGTGGTTTGTACTATGAACCCCAAGTATTAGTGGACAAGAAGGTGAAGGTGCCAAGGAAAAAGGTTGATGGCGCATATGGTGAAGTGTCCCAATCAATCAATGTTGAGGATTCCACATCACGCTCATGATGATGAGGGTGTGTTAGCACCTAAGTATGATGAGGATTCAACGCCTTATCCTATCTATGATACTTATGGTGATGCAAGCATGATTGTACCTAATATGACAAAAACTGGGTATTTGAAAAATTGTCGTGTGATATTGATCTTTCTTCTCAGGAGCCATGCATTGAGGATGACAAAGAAGGGGTTGATTTGGGGGATGAAAACTAATCATAAATTTTGTATGAGGATGATAGTGCACATGAGTCCCATCATTGCATGGTATCATCTAGTAAGTCAATTGGTGTTGATGAGGAACTTTGCTACCAACTGAGTTTGGCACGTTCGTCATCATTGACAGCAGCAAAGACTCGATCATCTTTGGAAGCTGTGACACCTGAGGGCATGAGTAACACTCATAATTTGAGGGAGGAGCCTCTTATGATGAATCTGAACGAGGAGCATTCCGAGTTGCAGGTACTCGATGAGAGTTTGGATTGCACTCCAATTTGGCATTGTAGGGGTCAGGAGCCCTTTCTTTTGAAGAACTCATTAGAGGGTCAGAGTTTAGCTACAAAGGAGATGGTTGAGCACCTTCCTTGTGGACCAGCCCGCGAGGAAGCATATGCGTCCATGGATTGGGTAGACATGTACATGATGGACATGGACACACTCTAGGGTACATGTTTAGTCATCATCAGTAGAGTATTGGATTCAGTAGCACATACAGGGCATTAGGCGATACAAGAGGACACAAAAGTATGGCACAGTATACGAGATTATACATTGGCACATGGTGGTGCACAACAGAGTTTTGGGGCGTTTTCTCTAGGGAGACCTCCTGACAAAGTCATTGAGTATACCATTGGGTTGAGGTTACCCAAGGTTGGTGAGTGGATGGGTGAGCCTCAACGAGAAATGTATCCCTTAATGATTGATTTTCATCTGGGATATCATCGGGCTTGGGCCAGGGAGCAGGGTACTCATAGGTCTGTTCCTGGATATCATCATGAGTTCGTGGTCATGCCCTTGGGGTTGACCAAAGCACTAGTCACCTTCCAGTCCTTCATGTAGTGGCGAAGGCACCTGTTACTGTTATTTGATGCCCTCATTGTATGCAACAAGACGTGAGAGGATTACTGGAACTCGTGGGATGAGATAGGGGGCATTGTGGCCGTGACAAAGTTCATCCATTTGGACTCTGTGATCAGTGCGTTGAGTGCACAGGATGAGATATAGACTTATTTGGATTAGTTCACAGAGATCGTAGGTGGCGGATTAGTGGATGGAATTATATGCTACAAATATTACACATCGGGGATTTGGCTCATTTGGTCTCCGATGTTTATTGGTGGGGAATAGAAGTAGTCGACAGGAATTGGGAGTGGTAGACTTCCAATGTTGAGGTGGGATCCTAGCATTCATCCTAGTGATGGATTGTTTCAGATGAGGTTGATGACCGATCGAGTTGAGGTAGTGATTGGTCTGCATCATGGTGGGAATGTTGTGAGAGGAGTTGTGGAGTTTTGCTTTTCCCTCACGATACCCAGGATTGAGGATTGTTGTGGATTGACAGGAGTTGACTTCACTGAGGTGCCTTGGCTGAGTATGGCCTATGATAGAGGATTCCAGGAGAGGAGAGCACAGTTTGAGCATGGTGGTCAGACGATTGTGATCGGAGGGATGCATCATCAGCACGAGGATTCCCCTTTGAGGCTGGCATGGGACCCTGGGATTGCAGTTGTTGACAGGATGACAACTGACACAGGTGGGATTGCCAGTTTACGTTATCCAGAGTTTACTCCTAGAGTGCGTAGGATTGGTCGCTTGGAGGAGCGGTCTCCCGAGGAGTCTTCGTGTTTCAACAACTTATGATTGGTTGGATTACTAGGGGTAGTCAAACAGATTTGTCTGATAGCACTGTACAGATCAATATGATGAGCATAGGGTGCTTCACTTCATACAGGATAGTTTGGGACGCGGGTGACTTCATCACTTACTGGCATGTCTGAGAGTTTCTCATAGGGAGGGACTTCGCGGACGTTGCGTCAAGACACATGGAGGAGAGTCTGCCTTGGCGACAGAGCACATTGGTGGACCAATTATTAGTGATGACTGACAGAGTTGCGAAAGTGATTGGTCTACTTTATTTTTGGGATGCCAGTAGAGGAGAGGTTGAGGAGAGGTTGAGACTTATTYCAAACGGTGAGACAAACCTTCTTTTCCAATACCCAGGATYGAGGTTGTTAGTGGATTTGCATATTTGGGTTTCATGGAGATACCTTTGTAGGACATGATTCATGACAATAAATTCAATCCTTAAAGATATTTCAGTGTGGGATCCCAKGAGAGGAGGATGYAGACTAGGCACATTGGTTCGATGGTTATTACYAGAGTGGTGCCACGACAACATGGTGGTCCTTTCYMGAGATCRGTTTGGGACCCTRGTATCATTTTTAGTTTCAGCTTGGCTCAGTCGATGGAGCGTCAGGTTGTGATGTCATTGCTTGAGGACAAGCAATCTCGAGAAGGGAGGACGATAATGTCCCTTTCCCAGTGATGACTCCAGGAGGAGCGATTCAATAGCCTATACTGATTCTCGTAGGCTATAGCCGGGAGAAAAAGGGAATAAAAGAATTGTTTAATGCCATTTAACCAAAAGTCTAAAGTGAAAGTGACATTAGATAGTAAAAAGGACAAAATCAGGTGTTTTAAGTGACTTAAGTGATTATTAAAGATAAAACTTAGGAAAAGTCACTTAATTAATTAAAGTGAACATGGAATTAGATGAGGGTTGAGTATAAAGGAGAAAAAGTGACCTAATTCCATTATTATTGAGAATTGAATTGAGAATTGGCAACTAGAGGAGAAGTCAGGGGACTTTTTGATGTTTTGTGGATTTTTGGAGGAAACCACCACCATTGATCGATTTCAGTGTTGAAAGACACACCCTAATCCATTGGAAGAATCACCTAGGTTCTTCATTGTGCTTCAGAGTATAGGATTGGATCCTTCTTCAAGGATTCACGTCAGTTACAGGTTCAGGATTCATGGAGATTTAGATCAGAGATATAGCGTGGATTTATCTTGGCAGTGTGAGGGTTTGGAGGAGGATTGACCACACAGATAGATCGCTAGGCTTACCTAAACCCTTGAAACCTAGTTGAGAGGGAGCTAGGGCGCTTCCCATTGGGACATATCCCATCATTTTCTGACGGTTATTTCACCCGGGGCATCACTTTCATCAGTTTCTAGTCAAATCCAATAGTTGGCAGTGTATTCTAGAGTGCATGCAACGTTTCCTTCCATGCATGCAACATATCCAAGCTTATTGCAACAGATCTGAGCTATATCCTTCTTGCATGCATCATATCCGAGCTTATTGCAGTAGATTCAAGCTATATCCTTCTTGCATGCAACAGATCTAAGCTATATCCTTCTTGCATGCAATAGATCCGAGCTTATTGCAGCAGATCCGAGCTATATCCTTCTTGCATGCAGCAGATCTGAGCTATATCCTACTCGCATGCAACAGATCCGATCTTATTGCAATAGATCTGAGCTATATCCTTCTTGCATGCAATAGATCTGAGCCATATCTTTCTTGCATGCAACAGATCCAAGCTTATATCCATCATGCGCAGGTATTCAACAAATCTTGGTGATATCTTTCTTGCATGCAACAGATTTGAGTGGTATCTTCCTTGTATGCAACAAATATGAGCTTATATCTATTATACACTAGTATTCAGGTCAGATCCATTAATAAACAGACTAGATATGTGGAGTTTACTTATTGTTATAATGTTTTGGATTGATTTTTGGGTAATTGTAATCCGGTTCTTATTATTATTGCAATAAAATTATGTTATTGGATACCGAAACCACATGCATATCTCGCAAATTACATTAAAACCTCAAAACAATATCATACGCCATTAAATCATATCAAAAAAACTATCCAGCAAAAGAAGCGATATTTCATTATTTCCAGCGAGTGTGATACCCTTGAGGACTTACGATAGGTGGCTGATTTGTTCTAGTAGATACCAATGTGTTCTACTTCATTTACGAATGGCATTGATTTATTTTCAATAGGTGTGATGCCCCGAAAGACTTGTGATAGGTGGCTGATTCGTTCTAGTAGATGTTGGTGTGTTTTCACCTATGATAGGTGGAGGATCTACTTCATTGATGGTTGGTATGTAATCTATATTTTTAGTGAGGGTGATGCATAGGACCTGTGATGGGTGGTTTATTTGTTCTAGTGGATTCTAGTGTTCGTAGTGGATTGATGCGTGTGATAGGGATGCTTGACCATTTGATTGTTTATTGATTTTTCGGAGCCCAAGAGGGGTTGATTCATTTTTTGATATATTGATGATTATTGGCTGAATTGTTTTGGTTGAGTCGTGACTTAAAGGTTTACATGAATGTCGACCTCGCTTAGTTTCTATAGTTCAAAACTTTGCACGTCTCTATAGTTTTGACAATGTTAAATATAATACCATTGTACCTAATATTCTCTCTATTTTGATAAATCAGAAAGTTGTATGACAAACTAGACATAGATTTTATTTTATTTTTTTTCCCTAAATCTAGCAAATAAAATCCAACACGAGTCTAGTTTGGTTGGGGACTGATGTTCCCTTCACATGTTGTGTATCAATGTAATCAGATAAGTAAAATGCGTTGGTCTGTATTTTGTTCATGCTAAAAACTCTCTTAAAAAACATGACTTTTCCTTTATTTTAGTGTATGTTGGTCTGTGTTTTGTTCATGCTAAAAGCTTTCTCCCGAAAACCGTGAGTTTTCCTTTATTTTAGTAGAGAATTTGGTACATAATTCATGATTAATAATGAAATTTATCTAAAATTGTAACTCGAAGGAGGAGTCGAGGGCGGTGGCGGCAGAGAAGGCAAGGGTTCGATTTTAGGGCTTCGGCCTGGTCCTGCAGCTCTCCACAGGCCTGTTGGCCTACTCCCGACCTGATCCAGGCGTCAAGCTCGCTCCGGGCAGTCCCCAATGGCGGCTGTGAAGTTCATGGTGGCTGCACCTGCGGCTGGTGCGCCCCCTCTCGTGACTGCGTCCCCCATGGCGGTCGGCGCCTCCCCTGCTACTGCACGCGCCTCTTCAAATGTCGGTGCCAAGCCCGACGGGGGTTGCCCGCCCTCAGATCAGGGTCCCCTTTTGGGCCGTGCGGGACGGGCTACTTTCAAAGATATTGCTTCCCTTCGCGGGGGTTCTTCGGCTCCGAATACTTCGATTGTTGAAGCCCCGACAGTTTCTATCCAGTTGCCGAAGGAAGTACTGGAGTATTCCTCTCAGCTCAGCAAGTTCGCCCTAGTTTGCAGGTTTAATGGCTTTTGGCCGAATCTGGTTGCTCTTCGTTCCTGGATCGACTCCGAATGGTCCCCGCTTCTTATGGGTGAGATTACAGTATGCCCCCTTGCGAAGGGTTTTTTCACAGCTATCTTTGATTCTTCTGAGGAAAGAGACTTGGTTTCCAGCTCCGGGCCGTGGTTCTGGGGTAGAGCAGGGCTATCCGTGCAGTCGTGGACCCCGGACTTTGATCCAGCCACGGCCTCTATTTCTACTGCTCCGGTCTGGGTGCGTCTCCCGTCACTCCCCCTGCACTTCCGGGGGGACAAAACTCTTGAAGCTATCGGAAATGGCACAGGGAAATATCTCCGCAATTGCCCTGAAGCTGCCCCAGTCAACTCCACCTTTGCCCGGATCTGTGTAGAGATGGACTTCAACAAGGGTTTCCCAACAGAAATCATCCTCCTCGGAGAGAACGTCTCTTGGACCCAGAAGATCGATTTCGAGAACCTCTGTTTCAGATGCAGGGTTTGTTTTGAAACAGGTCACATAGCCCGGAATTGTGAGAAGTCATTCGGGAAAAGAAGACCATCCCGACGCCAAAGGCCCACTTGGTGGACAGGAGCGCAACCGGAGAAGCAAGCTGAAGCAAAGATCCCGCCGTCAGAAGCTGAAGGGGAATCTGTCTCCGTCCTCAAAGAACCTGTTAAGGGGGAAGACCCAGCGGAAGTAGCTCTGCCCAGGGCTTCAAGCCCAACAAAGAAAGCCTCAAGCTGGGCCGATATTGCTGAGGCAGAAGAAGTGCAAGCTCAGCCGGAAATTCATAACCAGGGTCAAAGCAATGAATGGCAGCTCGTCACCAAAAGGAAAAAAAACGTCTATCAGCGGGAAGATGTAATGACACGAAGCCGCTCTGGCTCGCTGAAATAGCTATCGACAAGATGTATTCTGAGTATTGTGTAACGTTTCCTGGATTCTAGCAATTTTAGCATTGTCTCTCAGCTTATGTAGGCAGCAGCTCTGTGTAGCCCTACCATTTGTAACCGATCTGTGGCTTTGCCACCTTTAATATAATTCCTCTAACCGTTATCGTAAAAAAAAAATAATGAAATTTATCTAAATGTTCGTGTGGACAAGATTCCCCTTCCAAGAAAAACATTCATGGAAGAAATCAACTCTAAAGAAGATATGAAAAAAATAAAGTTATACCTATTTTTTTTAAATAAATTATAAAATTATCACAAAATTAAAATATACACATTAAGGTTTTTAAGTTGCACTTAACATGTTTTCATATTTAATATATAGATAATTTTTCACATTGAATACACGTTGAGATTTCTAAGTTGTACATCTCATATTTCCATATTTAATATATTGATAATTTTACTTTTTGAAAAGTTTTTCTAATGTCATTTTTCTCCCATACACACAAACACATAAAGTTGAGAGATCATCACACGTTATACACGTTCATCATATGGTCAAGATGTGTAGAACATTCAAGAAAAATACATAATGAATTTGTAAAACTCTTAAGAGTCCTAACACTTTAACAAGTGATATAATATATAAATTTCTCTAATTTTTATTTATTCTCTATTTAAAAATTTACTACAATATAGTCTTTATAACCTTCTATAAAGATTATAAATGTTCGTGTGGACAAGATTCCCCTTCCAAGAAAAACATTCATGGAAGAAATCAACTCTAAAGAAGATATGAAAAAAAATAAAGTTATACCTATTTTTTTAAAATAAATTATAAAATTATCACAAAATTAAAATATACACATTAAGGTTTTTAAGTTGCACTTAACATGTTTTCATATTTAATATATAGATAATTTTTCACATTAAATACAAGTTGAGATTTCTAAGTTGTACATCTCATATTTCCATATTTAATTTATTGATAATTTTATTTTTTAAAAGTTTTTCTAATGTCATTTTTCTCCCATACACACAAACACATAAAGTTGAGAGATCATCACACGTTATACATATTCATCATATGGTCAAGATGTGTAGAACATTCAAGAAAAATACATAATGAATTTGTAAAACTCTTAAGGGTCCTAACACTTTAACAAGTGATATAATATATAAATTTATCTAATTTTTATTTATTCTCTATTTAAAAATTTACTACAATATAGTCTTTATAACCTTCTATAAAGATTATAAAGACAATCCTGTTTCGTGGAATTTACTTTTAGTGACACTTTAGATAAAAGCATTATAAAATGGTGGCCATATGGAATAAGAAGTACAAAATGTTAAAAAAATAGAAGGTTTAGGCTTTGCTAAGTACAAAACATACTAAACATTAAACTATGCTTCTAACATAAATTATCCAAAACCAAAGTAGACATATAATATGGACCACAAACTAGTCTAGAAATTGCTTTGTCCCTATCTTCAGTATAGGACTATGAACATGATTTTCTAACTTCTAAATATTGTCACATATTGTTGATATAGATACCATTTAAGAGATGTAGAGGTTCACTAGGGATGCCAAATTATCTTTCTTGAAGTTTTATAGTTAAAAAAAATGAAAATTTTAATTATATAGCATCATTATATTTTGTATTTTTAGATGACAATTTATGTTTCAATATGAATTTGCTGTTTTTATTCATTTTAAAACTAAATATATTATTGTTTTTTATTTATATATTTACTTGTTTTATTCTTTGAATTGATTAAATATGTGTAAATTTCAAAAATGTCTCCAATTGGTCACCCTAAGAAGGATAAAAAACAATTATCGATTGTTGATGCATTTGGTCTTCCACAACGTTCTAATCAACCATGTCATTTCCAAAATGAAGTTGATACTCATCCACCCAAAGAGAATGAATCTGATAGTGTAGAGCTTGTTGAAGGAGAACAATCATCAAAAAAACGTAAAAGAACGTTCAAATCTAAATGGAAGACAAGATTTCCATGGGCTTATGTTGTAAAAGATTGTAATGGTAATGAAATAATAAAATGTTCTTGGTGTGTGAAATTTAAGAGAGACACTCCATTTGCTAAAGAGGGAAGTACCACTTTTCAAGTTAGTGGTCTAAATGGCTATGTAGAATCATAAGCACATAAATTTTCTTTGCAACTTTTGGAGGGAGAAACCAAATGAAGTAATCTTCCAATTACCAAGCATGTAGAACTAATGATAGATGTTGAAAAAGAGAGAATTATATTAGTGATTGAAAACATGTATTTTGTTGCTATACATGATTTACCTATAGAAATGTATAAGTCAATTTATGACTTGAATAGGTATAAATGCACTCTACACTTGCCTCTAATAGATAAATACTCTGCATACACAAATACAACATTTGAAAAATAGTTTCTCTAAGTTGCTAAGGAGGTATATTGGAAAAAGTTAAAAGATGAGGTTTTTTCATAGCCCATTTTACTAAATTTTAATTGATGAAAGCACTGATCGTACTATGGAGCAACATTTGATTATTTATATTACATATTTGACAAATGAAGTAAAAGGTCAATGTGTAACAAAATTCATATGCTCGCTTTAAATAAAGGATGTGACAACTCATTCTATGTATGATGTCGTGAGAACTCCTTTAAGAGAGATGGATCTATCTTTGATGAAGTTAGTTGGATTTGGCTCTGATGGGGAATCTACCATGAAGGGTGTTCATGAAGGTTTAACTTCTAAGCTTCATCGAGATGCTCTTCATTTATTAGATATCCATTGCATAGCTCGTAGAGAAGCATTAACAACAAATGATACTTCATCTCATTTTCTAGAGTTGCAATATATTGACAAATTTGCAAACAAAGTATACTCATGGCTTGAGAAATCTGCTAAAAGATATGGAGAATTGAAAGAGCTAATGGAATCATTTCAAATTACTAAGTTAGAGGTGTTACAAATTCATCATATTAGGTGACTTTCTAGAGGCAAGGTCATGGAAAGACTTGTTAAACTCATACTTGCTT
>JASDQU010225490.1:7161-17696 GCA_032191745.1 Picea mariana | reverse complement strand
GTCCACACCTCTCGTTCAATCTCTCTGGAACTCATGTGTGGCCCCTTTACTCCATATGTGAGTCTGGTCGGCAAGCTATCGTCAGCCTGCATCATCAACCATCATGTCAAATCATGTCAACAATATATCATAAAATCAAAAGCATATCATCAAAACAAAACAATATCATCGTAAATGAAACAAATCAATTAGCCCACTCCTTGACTCAATCCGGAGTCCAAGGGAGTTCCACCGATGCCTCTACATCCTCCAGGTCCGAAACCCTGCACGCTCAATGAAAGTGAGTCAGCAACAACTGTCTACATCAATGTAATAAAAACATCCTGTCACATATCTTAACGCATCATAATGAAGGAAAAAGTTTTATCATCATAAAATCCAGATCACTTGCGAGCAAGTGTCCTCAAAGAATAAGTTAGGTAAGTGCGCCAGAGCGGGATGTTACAAAACCATAAGAATGATTTGTGTTGGGTTGTTTTTTCCATATTAATAATCCGGTGCTAGGAACCTCCTACAACAATACAATGATTACTCAAATTATTGTGAGGGAAGATAAGGTAGAATGGTAAAAAAAAAACGGGGACCCTACTTAATATAGATCAACATTGATTAGCTTATTGATATTCCCGAAGGTATTATATGGTTCTACAGGGTCCATAAATGCCAACTTTTAATGTAAATAAAAGTAAGTTGAAACTGCACAAGGCTAGGAAGAAACTACGGAGGAGGGACGTGCCTTTATTTCGAGGGATAAAAGTAGGAACTAACTATACCTACATAGTGTTGGACATCTTGGAGAATGTCCTTAAGGGATAAGCATTGGTAAAATGGAATCCTTCATGTGGGTTCTACTATTAATATGCATTCATGGGGATGCGTCCCCTTATATTTTCACATGGGTTCCTTTTTTTGAAATGAAACTATCTCATCTTCCTCCTGATACTACAAAAGGGTGTTGAGGTGGGGAATTCACTGTCTAGTCTCTTAGTGTGGATCTACCCTTTAAAAATGACCTTTATGTTTCAACGTGGGATAAATTTTGGAAGGGTTTTATTAATAAGGGTTGGTTCTTTGGTGATGAGGACAGGCCACTCTTGCACATAAACTTAGGATTTACCTTATCCCTTTTAGCGAGTGAAATTACTTTAAGTTTTGTATTTGAGGTTAGTTGGATTTTAGATATCGCCTAGCTGGAACGGAGGCTCGCTAAATTGAGTCATTATGAATGTCAAGTTCATTGGGTAACTTGTGGACTAATGGAGGATTTAGAATGGATAATTGATCTGCATTTAATGCCAATTTAACCCTTAGATTTTGACCTTCAGCCTCGATTAATGGTTGGTCGTTGATGAAGTCATTTTTAGCTTGTGCTCACTGTCGAGGGTGTGGTTGATCATTATAATTAGTGTTTGCACTTGGTTGTAAACCCTTGATGTGCTACTTAGGTCGATATGTGTTGTCGCTTGAGTTGCATGTGTCATGCTCATCGTCAAGTTGTGACTTAGAGTGTAAAGTATTTATTACCCTTCTACACCTGCACACTCAAAAAATAAAAATAATTTTGTGCACTTGTTTTTAGAGGCTTGTTGTCATAACTAAACGGGAGGGTTGTTACAGAATTTGATTATATGTAATATGAATACATCCCAAAGATAAAATATTTAAATGGTTTATGAAGAATGATTTAATATACATGTGGAGATTTGTGTTTTCTTGATGTACATGAAATATTATATGAGAACATATATTCCACCATCGAAAGAGGAGATAAGTATTTTTCGGAAGAATAGTTTTTAAAATTAGTATTTGTGAACTTTCATAGATATAAGTAGTTTTTTAGAAAAATGACTTAATATGGAGATTTATGAATCCTTTAATTTAAAAGAGAATTATGGAATTTGATTATATGACCATTGTAGAAGAGAAGAGAAGTATTTTACTTCTGAGGAGATTAACATTTTACTTCTTAGTAAATAAGATCAAATAACTTCACCTGGGATTATAATTTTACTTAAGGATTTGAGACTTTATCCACAAGGAAAATTTCACCTGAAGGATTTGGGACATTATCCACAAGGAGATAAGTATTTCATTGGAAGAATGACTTAATATGAACATTTATGAACTTTTTTCATACGAATCTCTATATTTATTTTCAGATTATTATCCAACTCTAATTCACAATTATTTTTTTTACCAAGAACACAAATTTTTTCTTTATTTTTTTTTAAGATTTCAGATAAGATTTTACAATTTTTTTAAATCATGCATGCTTATTTTTTTTTAACTGTGGTTGGGTATATTATTATTTCTTATTTTTTATTTAATATTTTGTTACAGTATATATGCTAATATGTGTTATTTGTTTTTTTTATTGTTAAAGATGTCTAAATTATATTTGGTGGAAAATATGTTTACAATATATTTTGTGGAAAAGAGTATGTTGGAGGATGAGATTTAACTCTTTTTGTATGTAAGTCAATTTTGTTTTAATCACAATTTTTAAATTATGTTTTATTTCGCATGTTTGAATTGCAAATTTTTTATTTTTGAATTCTGTTTTTTTTGCACGTTTGAATTGTAGGTATGAAGTGATCTATCTTAAAGCGATGGATTAAAGTCTAGAATTTTGGAGTTAAATGTCTTAGTTCTATTTTATCATATTAAAATGGATGTGGACCCTATATATTTTACAGTGTAACTGTTGAGACTTTGATATATATATTTCATAATTTTGGAATTCAAATTTAATCAATTTATTGTCTCATATTTGATTTCTCAAAGTTGATGGAAAAAAAGTGGCAAAGTTGTTAGTTATGAAGTAATGTTTTGTATATTCTCCCTTTTACAATGCATTAAACTAAGCATAAAACTCTTAAATATTTTTTTACTATGTATTAATTTATATTTAAATGTTTCATTTTATGTTCATTGTGGACTGTTAAAAAACACATGATAAAATTTCACATATTTCATTGTGGATTGTTCTTGGGCCTATGGGGATTGATAAAATTCAACATATCTCATTGTGGACTAATAAAATTCAACATAAAGGTGAACTCTTGGGCCTATCCTACTATGTATTAATTTAAATGCTTATTTTTATGTTCACAATGGACTGTTCAAAAACAAAGATAAAATATGGTTCAAAATAGTCATAGAATGATATGGAATTTTTTATACATACCATGTTTATAAATAAATACATTTTCAACCATATTTTATCTTTGTTTTTCAACCATATAAACAATGATATGTATAAAAAAATTGTTATGAAGGGTATGTATAAAAAACTCCACACATTTTGTAGGATAGAATGATATGGAACTTATTTATAGTTTTGTAAGGACGATCAATTCTAAAATATAATTTTAAATGGAAGTTTATTTAAATAAAAAATAGAATTATGATAAGAAAATAGATTTAACTAATTTCTTGACAAATAGATTGTGATATAAAGATAGATTAACTAAAATAAATATTAATAATACCATAGAATATGATTCTATTGATACATAATCTAGTAATTTTGGCAGAATAATTTTATATTAAAAGATTTATTTTCTTTCTAGTTACTAATGACTCTGGTTACATAGATGCACTTAACTAATAAAAAAAATTAAAGGAATGATATGCATATGAGATCTACTAAATAAATGAAAAGAAAAAATTAGAGTGTGAAATAATACAACAATGTGTTGTTATTTATATATTTAAGAATATGCACAGCCAATAATACAAGAATGTGTTGTTGTTTAAATAAATTTAAGAATATGAAAACCCAATAGACAGACAAGAAAAAAGTGAAATGTCAAACATACAAGATTGTATCATTGCATATATATTTAGGAATATATGATAGTAGACAACAGGTTAGACCATGCAAAACCTATTTAAGAATATATGGTAGTAGAAAACACTTTAAACCATGGAAAGCCTATGCTGGTATGAAGTGCACTAAAAGGAAGAGACTTTCATGATCAACCGATTTCCTTTCAGAAAACTTGTGTTTGATTTTGGAAGAAGGTAACCAATTTGAGATTCAAATGATGAGGTATTCATTCAAGCATTGTGTTTTAGACATTCCAAGGAACAACACATACTCCTTATACAACTCAGATAACATGTAAGAAAGTGAATTACATTAGTAAAACAATTTGCAAGCTATGGTCAGGGTAAGTGATTCACTCAAGGATTTAGGCAAGGTTGTATTAATTTCCTTAACTTTGTTAGAGAATATCTATTAATTACAATATATGCGATTTAATTTTAATGATTAAAACTTCTAAATAAGTTTAACTGAAAATCAACTTAATTATTAAATTGAGGTTTTAAATAATTTTAAATGAAAATGAAGATCAACTTAATCATTAGAATGGAGATATTGGTATATATATATGATATTATTATTAGAGTGTTATTACAACAAGTGGAAGAGATATTTAAATTGTTTTTAGTTGTTAGAATATTAATTAAAAAAATGAAAAAAAAATATTACTACTTAAAGAAGTGAACGCTCTCAAATCTAGGATAGAAAAGATGTTCAACTCTTCTTTGATTAATGAAATAGTAGTAAAAATAAAATTCTCAATATAGAAGAGATATCTAACTTAATTATAGGTAATTTTTAAACAATTAAACATTGAGATAGAAGAGATGTTCAACTCTTTTTTTGTTTGTGTGATAATGATAAAATAAAATGCTCAAATTGACATGACAATAAAATAAAACCTTAAAATGGAAAAGATGATCAACTCTTCTTTAATTTTATCATAATCATTAAAAAAATGCTCAAATCTAGAAGAGATATTCACCTCAAAGTTTATATACCCTTAATAAAATAAAATCTCAAATTGAAAGAGATGTTTTTAACTCTTCTTTCATTTTGAGAAGAATAATTAAAAAAAAACATTCAAAATAAAAGAGATGTTCAATTCAGCTTTAATTTATATAATGATATTAAAATAAAATAAAAATCGGAATGAGTTAAATTTTGAAACAAGATATTATTACAATAGAAAATATAAAATATGCTTAATTGTTTTTGAAAATTAATGCAATATAATTAAAATAAAATAGAAAAAACTACTATTGAAAAAAGTGAGTGTTCAATGGAAATGATGTTTAACAATTTTTTAGTTTAAATAAAAAAGATCACAACACAAAAGGTATACAACTCAATTTTGAAATAAAATGGTGTTTAATAATTTTTCAGTTTAAAATAAAATGCTCACAATACAAAAGGTATACAACTCAATTTAATTTAAAATAAAATGCTCACAATTTTCCAAACAACTTTTCTTAATTGAATGGACCATGAAAGTAAACTAAATTGCAAATGATTCTAGAATCCTAGATATTCATAAATGCATGTATTTTCAGTGCAAAATAAAAAATTCTGGAATGTACATGTGTCGCTTGTTTAAAAAAATCGTAATGGTATTCCATCAATTATTCGTTCATGATTGGCTTTGGAAATTTTTCAATTTTTAATTTTTTTTTTATTGAACTTCTATTAATTTTATGTGCGTTGTAAATACCGAATGACTATATTGACAACTTGTGACATCTCACTGATAGTATTGAAAGTGAACATAACTATCGGTTTGATGGGTTTCTTGAAAAAAATATCCTTTCAATACAATGGATCCTCTTTCATATATAAAACCATTATCATCAAAATATTCTAATAGCCTCATCTTTTGTTCTGTGCATCGCAACAAATAATATTTCACATTTTCAGCATTGTCTACAAGTGCAACCATGGCAGAGACATCTTCTGCAAATAATTGGATATATTGGACAACAAATAGTTCATGTTAGATTATCACACAAGTACATCTACAAGTTATTTGAAAAAATTTAAACATAAAAATTACCTTCTCTAACAAGATCAGAAACTCTATCGTCATCGACCGACACTATAGTTTCACTTGATTCCATCTCCTCTGAGCTTCCAAGTGGCATTTTATCTTTTACATTAAGTTTGATATGTCTCCAAGCTTTAACATATTATGTATTTTCATTTTTGCAAATATCTATGGATTTTGTGTCCTCTATGCAAACTGAACAAAAACAAGACGCATTTCTTCTATCAAATGCAAACACATTTTGATAACATTTTGTTTTAACTAAATGTATTTTTTGTGTCCCAAGTATTGTACTGGCGTCGAGTGGGATTGATATATTTACATCTTGGATTCCAACTTACCAAAAAATCCCACACAATACAAGAACCTGTTAACTTGAAATCTCTCAAGAAAATGATTGAAGATTGAATATAAATTTGAACACGTTCAAATAAGAATATCATCTGTACACATGTGTAACATTTATATATAGACACACCTGCACACATGCCTTGATGGATTATATTCATGGCTTAGCGCCATTTTGCACCATTCAACAACTTGTTTAGTATATTCAAATATTTTGGAATGAGCGTTCATTTGATACCTTCGAAGTGCTCGTTTTACACATTCCCCTGCATCGTCATACCCTCATTTTCCATGACCAATCTCAAAAAAATTCCAACAATGTGTTATGTTTGATTTTCTATGAATATGACATAACCAATAGAATGATCGTGAAGATTTGAACTAACCCGCACACTCATCTGATCATATCCAATGTCAATCGAATTCGATTTCACGTTCTTTCTATGAATTATAAAAATTATCAAAACAATGTTGTGCATAATGTGTGTCCTGTGCTCGATCATCAGTTTTATAAAAGTGATATTCTTTAATAACATGTGGATTGTCATTGGTTATTTCTATGTTATCAAGACTATGTTGAACATGTCTATATAGAACGTGGACAAATATCGTGACTTAATCATAATGATAATATTCACTTTGTATTTCTTTTTGTGCAGCGAATGTGTAATTCTCTGCAAAATCAACTACAAACAAAATTGTGCCTGGTGGAAACAATTCACATGATTGTTTGAATTGTAGGTATTTCCATCGAGATCTATGTGAATGGTTGGTGTATTTATAAATTTCTTCCTCAAACTTCTTCAAAAAATATATCACAAAGATTTTATCTACTATCAAATCAATCCTTTTGGAAATAACATCTAAAGAATGTAGAGTCGTGTTGTTGATATATTCATATCTCTTCCAATATAATGTTATATTATAAAATGATTGATCATTCATATCAATATCAGAATTTGAGTGAAACAAACTTAGATTTCCACAATGATCACATTTCTTTCGACCAAGACATTTTTTTTCGTAAAATAAATCATCACCTTCTCTTTCACATAGAATTTCAGATATAAACACACATAATGTGGAAGGGTAAATGTTTCCTTAAAGTTTTACAAAAAAAAAAAAAAGGTGTTGTAATACAACTCAAATTCCACATGATAATGACAACAACAAGTGTCACAAACAATCATGGGTCTAACAAACCATGGGTTTTGTTTCACAAATGTATTGATGTAAATTTTAATTTTTTTGTGCTCTTCTTTGAACTTATTGAACAGTTCTATTTGTGTCATTGGAAATATATGTTTTGTATGTTCTTCATATTGTTTTCATGCTATTCTTCATCGCAACACATCCCTCGTATGTGGTGAAACATGTGATTCTTCCAACCAACAATTACAAGAAAATTCTTTAACATTTTCTACAAGTCTATCTTTGTAGGGTTGTCTATAAATCAATGTCCAACAAGTGAGTTCATCATTTGCATCTATTTGCAATTAAAATTTTCTATGTTTGTAAAATGTTTTTCTTGACGTTTCCATCGTTTTTTCCATGTGTTATGTCAAACGATCTTTTATATTGCTAGATGAAAATTGTGTTGTTTGTATCGCTCTACGTGCAACACTCACATCGTTTTTTTGAGATTTTTCAAAATCTTTTAATACGCTAGTTATATTGTCAAAGACATTTTGTTTCACCTTTGTATCTTTTGTCGACTTTTGAATACCGAATAATGATATATCTTATTTTAACTTTCTTTACATTATTAGACATAGTAAAAGTTGAGATTCTTACTGATTCATCTTTGAAAAAGGTATTATACATATTGTTAGTTCAATATCTTATATAATGCTTAGCGTTTTTCTTTCCAAATTTGTCACTATCAACATTTTCTAATATTTCATCATCAATGTTAGATTCTCTTGCATATTTCAATTTAAGGTTTATATTAAAAAACAAAACTGGAACATAAATTAACTAAACTATATATACAAGTGTTCATGTTGTGTTATCTAAACTTATGTACATACCAATAGCTGATTCGTCTTCTGCTTCAATTTCAGTTTTAACGTCTTTTCCTTCAATTTCGGTTTCAACATCTTTTGGTTCAATTTCGGTTTCAATGTATTCTTCGACATTATGAGACAAATTTATTTATGTTTTTTGAAAAATATCAAATTGTAATTACAATAAATTATATTAAATAATATTTTAAATTTGAATTCTATACTTTTAATATAAACATTATGTCCACGCATACTAGTTGAATTTTTTTTTGTTGAAAATCTCTATTTACATTATCATAATTTGTTTCTTCAATATTTGCACGTTTTGGGTTCTTTTTCCAATAATGCTCTTTCCTTTGTTCGTTTTGGTGAGTATCATCTCGAGTGCGATCAAATTTTCTCTTGCACAAACTTTTGTTTCCTATGGCTTTTATAGTTATCTGTAAAAGATATGTTGAACAAAGACTTCACCTTGAAAAAATGCTCAACATTTATCTTTCAACATATAAATTGGTATTCCAATAAAAACTTGAACAAACATCAATTACTTTATTCAACAAAAACCAAAAAGATGATTTGAAACTTTGTTTAGGTGCTCTAGAAAACCATAAAACAAGAGATGAATTGTGTTAATTGTGTTCACCCGAAAACATATTTATATGATTTGGTGAGAAATGAAACAATACGACGTGTCTTTTCATTTTTTCTGACCGACGAAATTTTCTCAACAATCTTTCAGCCGAAACAAAGTTTTTTTGGCCAAAAACCTTGGAAACCGTTTAATTTTTACGGTTTCCTTTAGAATTTAGTTTTTCAGCCAAAATAGTAATTTTTCGATCTGTCGAAAACTAAAAATTGGGATTGTATTCAGAAACCAGAGAATTCCCCCAAGCTTACATGAACTTTGGAGGTTGCGGACTCCTACAAATACTCAGAATTTGGATTCGAAAATGGCACTCGCATTTGCAAAACTGAATCTACTTTCAATTCTTTTAATTTGTTTTCATTTTCATTACTTTTATCTAATTTTATTTAATTTTTTGCAAAAATCACTACATAATATTTAAATGAAATACCTGTATCTCTAAAACACAGTGAAAAATTATATTCATAATCCTTAAAGTGTTCTTTTCAAAAGGGTATATTTAGATTTTAATTTTAAGTAAAAATTAAGATAGATACGAGGTTTGGGGAAACATGTGTTTAAAATCTCCACAGTTTTCAGCTTAGTCAACTTCAAAAAATTCTAGAAAGTATAATATTCATCCGTTAGATTCAAAATTATAGTCATAATAAAATAGAGTCTTTGTAGNTGACAGAAACGATTAGAGAGATTTATATTAAATGTGGACTAGCCACTGATCAGTTACAAAATGGCAGAGCTACACTGAGCAGCTGCCCGCAATAAGCTAAGATGCACTACTAGAAATGCTAAAAATAACGATATTGAAAACAGATTTATTTTAAAGCCTTGACGTCTATACAAAATGTCAAGATGCTTGAGATGGGCAGAGATCGCTGCAGACCAAGGGGGTGACTACTCTTTGGGATCCTTCCCCCATTCGATATTCATCTTGGAAATTTTTCCTTCCAATTGACCAATCCGTTCCTCAAATTCATCTTTTGGGTTCTTCAACTCCTGATGTAATTTGCTGAGCTCCTCTGAGAATTCAAATTTTACAGTGGAAATATCGTGCTCCAGTTGCTCCAGCCTCCTGCCTACCTCTGAATCTAAGTTCTCTTGGAAATCGAGTTGGTATTGGAGCGTCTGCTTCAAGATTTCCAGCGTTTCATCCATAAGTTTCAGTCGTTCCTCCATGGTGAGGTTTCGGATTGAACTAGCGACCATCTTCCCTCCTCTTTTCCGCACGCTCTTAATCTTCTCAGTCAGGTTCGCTTCACAGCTAAGAGTGGGTCTACTCCCAGGCTGAGGATGCTTCACGGATTTAATCTTGCCCTCCCTACATTCATCATTTCTCCCTTCATTGATTTCCCCAAGAGGTATGGGTGGGTAGTCCTGTTATCTCCTCTGTGCAAGAGATCTGATATTTCTTGGGCCGTCCTCTATCCAATTTGTCTTGTCACGTGCCTCTTTATTGGCTGAGTCTGGACATTTTCTTTTGGGTCCTGTCCCCCACTTTGCCACTTGCATGAGCCTCTCTCTTGGTGTGGAGGTGGGTCAAGGTATGTCCACCATGAATAACTGTCCGCTTATATTCATGCATCCTGGTGCTAAGAGGGCACCTCTGTTCACGTCATCATTCGCTTCCTTATTCAACTCTCGCAGGACATGAAACAATTGGTAAGAATC
>JASDQU010225487.1:10139-21580 GCA_032191745.1 Picea mariana | reverse complement strand
CTTTATTATATTTATGGGCCTCTTTAATATCTGTCGGGGCCGACTTCTTATTCTGCCTATTACAATTGTCTTTTGACCAATCCACAAAAGAGGATTTGGTCCTATTACAATAACTGACATGATCAATCCACAATGGGGATTGATCCTATGAATAATATATGAATAATAATAAGAATACTCTTTGCAGTTACATTATTTCCACAACATGGAGCCGCCTTTTTAAAGCTGTGGGTCATCATCTTCAGACATGCCTTTGTTATGAAGTCGTGAGTTCTCATTTAGCATGGAAAGGGGATGCGATACGATATGGCATGGACTTGATATCATGTGGATCCAATCTTATTCATTGAGATGCCTTTTGTTATGCCGAGCTTACATTTGGTTGATGCATATGTGAGGCCAGCTGTATATGTTATTATGTGGGATGGGGCCATCATCTTGAGTCTTTGACCCATAAGATGGCACAGTTGATGGAGTCGTCTTGTTCATAGAGCCGGTCTTATTTGTCATTGGAGACAACCGATGCATGGCGGACTCACACATAAAGCATGGCATATATTGTTCTATGGGGCCATCCCCATATATCTCTTAGCACATATGTTCTTGCATGTTGTTGTGGAAATAAAGATGGGTCGTGGGTTGATCCATAGGCATTTTGGAACATGTGTGGTATTTTGATCAACCCACCTTTTATTATGTAGAAGGATTATGTTCTATTGACCAGTCATGTGGATGGGGTCGTCCCCATTGGCATATGGCAACTTGGCCTGCGTAGGCATGTGATCATGCACATTCATCAACAAATTGTGTCATTTTTGTAATGGAATATTGTGAAGATATATCGGTCATGTTGACTTCTTGTTGAGACATAGATATATACTCGTGGGCCATAATTTCATCATATCAAGTGGGTCGATCCTTGATTAGAGAAATTCACTCATGCTATGATGTGTTTTATATTGGAGGCCCCATTATGCACATATTTATGCCTCTAGGACATTGTTGGTGCCTATTGACATAGTGGACCATTTTGGTAAGACTTACATAGCATAACCAATCCATTATTTATTCATTGTTGACTTGTCATAGGATTCGGTTGTGTTATCGTATTGTTTTCCTCGGGTAAAGGGATGATTATTTTATTGTTTCTTCTAGGGGAGGAGAGTGGATCCCAACAAATTGTTGAATTTTCTCTATGTGCTAAGCTCAAGCATGAGGTTTAGTTCATTTAGCATGAACTTGAATCATAAACAAATGCAACAACACCATACACAATTGTTGCAATAACCAAGATCACAAGTAGAATAACCATGCACAAGAACACAAGAAGTATCCTGGGAAAACCCTTCTCAAACAAGGGAAAAACCCAACAATCCTTTGCTATATTCTCAAGAGAAGATCCCCCACATCATAAACCCTAGATGCACACAAGAGGGTGCTCTACAACCTTGAAACTAGCACCCAAGAGAGGTGCGCACTTCAGTCGTACAAGTAGGTCTGAAATTTCCAAAATGACAAGTGAGAGTGTGTGTTTCCTCAATGGGGAATCACCTCTATTTATACAAGACTAGTCACAACAAAAGGTGTGTCTATTGGCACAATAGGGCCGACCTCAATAACTCAATAATATAATTAATCGTTACTCAAATATTAATTATCTTTCACATATGGTGGGGCTGACTTGTACCCTTTACATCATAATTAGGGTTACAAGTAAATCTTACACTCAGACAATATAGCAAGGGATCCACACATCCAATAGTGCTCAGCCACTAGGGACACATCCACCTGTGCTCAGCCACAGGGACGTCATACTCAACAGATCTCTATCTCAACTGAGTCCACGGGAGAATCATCTGGAGTACCATCTCAAGACGACTCAACTGAGTCCATAGGAGTACAAGGCAAGAGACCATCTCAAGTTGAATCAACTCTATCCAGAGGAGTACAAAGCAAGAGACCTCACGTCATCACAACTCAGTCCAGAGTCTGACGCACACCCATCACATGGGCACACCCAACACTTTGGCTCTCTCTCACAGATGTCTCAACTCAGTCCAAAGGAGAACGATTTGGAGGATGTCTCATGAAGTTGCAATCAACAACACTCCCTCTCAGCTAGGGAGGCATTCTCCACCAGGCCAAGTCTCTCACGGAAGTACTTGAACTTCGTCCTGGCAAGCAGTTTGGTGAAGACATATGCAACCTACTCATGTGTAGAAAGATATTGCACGTGTAAAGCTTTCCTCTGCACCATATCTCTGATATAATGGTATTTGATCTCAATGTGTTTCAATTTATCGTGAAACACAGGATTCTCCGAGAGCTTCACACAACTCTGGTTATCGCAATGGATAACAGTAAAATCCATCTCATGACCAAATAAATCTGCAAGGAGCTTGCAAATCCACACTACTTCACGGACTGCCACACATAACGCTATGTACTCTGATTCTGCAGTACTTAAAGCCACAGAGCTCTGTTTCCTACTGCACCAGGAAACCATGGCAGATCCCAAAGTAAAACAACAACCGGATGTGCTCTTCTAGTCCACTGTGCTCCCTGCCCAATCTACATGGGCATATCCCTGCAATCTCATGTCTACACCGGAGGCATATCTTAGGCCATATCTAATTGTGCCTTGTAGATATCTCAATACATGCTTTGTTGCTATCCAGTGAGTCTGTCTCGGCTGACTCATAAACTGACTGAGTATGTTCACTGTATAGCATATATCAGGTTTGGTGTTAACCAAATACATCAATGATCCAATCAGTTGTCGGTAAAGATGTGGATCAATCTCACCTGAATCAGTAGAAGCCTCGTTCATTTTCTTCAGATCCATCACCACCGGTGTAGGCATGGATTTGCAGTCTGTCATACAGAATTTCTTCAATATCTCACTGCATCATACCCAGATCCTTCATCTCGAATTCAGAAGTCAATGCACGCTTGCATTTAGCAATAAGACTTTTTGAACCAGTGAGGAATAAATCATNATTCTCCGAGAGCTTCACACAACTCTAGTTATCGCAATGGATAATGGTAAAATCCATCTCATGACCAAATAAATCTGCAAGGAGCTTGCAAATCCACACTACTTCGCGGACTGCCACACATAACGCTATGTACTCTGATTCTGCAGTACTTAAAGCCACAGAGCTCTGTTTCCTACTGCACCAGGAAACCATGGCAGATCCCAAAGTAAAACAACAACCGGATGTGCTCTTCTGGTCCACTGCGCTCCCTGCCCAATCTGCATGGGCATATCCCTGCAATCTCATGTCTACACCAGAGGCATATCTCAGGCCATATCCAATTGTGCCTTGTAGATATCTCAATACATGCTTTGTTGCTATCCAGTGAGTCTGTCTCGGCTGACTCATAAACTAACTGAGTATGTTCACTGTATAGCATATATCAGGTTTGGTGTTAACCAGATACATCAATGATCCAATCATTTGTCGGTAAAGATGTGGATCAATCTCACCTGAATCAGTAGAAGCCTCGTTCATTTTCTTCAGATCCATCACCACCGGTGTAGGCATGGATTTGCAGTTTGTCATACCGAATTTCTTCAATATCTCACTGCATCATACCCAGATCCTTCATCTCGAATTCAGAAGTCAATGCACGCTTGCATTTAGCAATAAGAATTTTTGAACCAGTGAGGAATAAATCATCAACGTACAGGACCAAAATTAGGCACTTGTCACCAACAATATGATAATATAGGTTTGAATCAGCAACACTCTTGTTGAAGCCCAAACTCATCAGGAATCCATCCATCTTCTCGTACCAAGCACGAGGTGTCTATTTTAGTCCATACAGGGCTTTCTTCAACCTGCACACATGAGATTTTTACTCATGTATCACGAATCCTTTTGGTTGCTCGATGTAAACTTCTTCCTCAATCTCACCATTGAGAAAGACTATATTTACATCCATCTGATGTAGTCTCCAACCCATGGATGTTGCTAGGGAAATGATTGTACGGATGGAAGTGTAACGGGCTACAGGAGCAAATGTCTCGTCATAATCAATTCCCTCCACCTGAGAGAATCATCTAGCTACAAATCTCGCTTTGTACTTCTCGACACTTCCATCAGCTGCATGATTGATCTTATAGATCCACTTGGAAGTCACCACAAACTTCCCTTCTGGTCTCAGAACAATATCCCACACATCATTCTTCATGATGCACTGATACTCTTCTATCATGGCATCTTCCCATACCTGTTGACCTATTGCTTCTCCATGACAAGAAGGCTCAGTATCAATGATGTGGCTCATGGCTGAAAAATTGCTCGAAAATCTATGTGGTCTCTTGCTCTCTTGCAATGTGCCTCGAGGAGTTGCATGTCCCTCTACCTCTTGCAGAGTCTTTCAAGCCCAGGCAGGCCTTTTATGGCCTACTGCAATGTCTCTGGGAACACCAACTGGAGCTACGGAATCAACGACTATCTCCCTCTGAACTGTTGAAGGGGGAGAAGGTACTATCTTGCTATCCATCTCCATCTGAGATTCTTTGGATCTTTGGAAGGCTATCTCTTCCTCAAAGATGGCATCTCTGCTCACCTCAATCTGTCTCTGACCAGGGATGTAGATCCGGTATGCCTTCGAGGATTCATTGTACCCCACAAATGTACTCTTTCTGTCTGAAGGGTATAGTTTGGAGCTCTTTTCCTTGGGTATATGAAAGTATACTGGACACCCAAATATCCTGAAGTGTCCAACCTCAAGCTTCACTCCAATGAAAGCTTCTTCGGGAGTAATGTTCTTCAAAATCTGATGAGGACTCTTGTTCTGAACATATACTATTGTCATGGATGCTTCTGCCCACAAAATCATAGGTAGATTATGATCATGTATCATTGCTTTGGTTGCCTCAATGATGGTTATGTTCTTCCTCTCTGCAACCCCATTCTGTTGAGGGTTATAAGGAATGGTGTACTCCCTCTTGATCCCTGCCTCAATACATAAATCACTGAAATCCCTGGAGGTATACTTTCCATTATCTAATCTTAGCACCTTGATCCTCCTCTCAGTCAGGTTCTCAACCTAAGCTTTAAATTCTTGAAATCTCGCAAGGACTCCATCCTTGGTCATCAAGAAGTAAATCCACGTCTCCCGAGAGTGATCATCGATGAAGAGCATATAGTACAAGTATCTGTTCAAACAAGCAACAGCCATGGTCCACACACATCTGAATGTATCAAGTCCAAGATCCCCTTGGATCTGTTGTCACTGCTCAAGAAGGACCCTTGCCAAGAGCACAACCTTTGCAAACACCATCATGCTAAACCCATATCTCTGGAAGGCCTTTTACCATCTTCCCTAGAGCGGGAAGGGCTCTATAATGGATATGAGCAAGTCTCCTATGCCATAGCTCGCTCAAGCTGATAGTATCATGTAACAGGGCCTGGACTGGTCGGACAGTCAACCTGTATAGGTTGTTTTCTCGAACAACAATCACTCGGGCAGAATTCATATGTGAGCTCTTCAAAAGAAAAATGCTTCATCTTTTATGTCTTCATCTCTCTGATGTGGCTCTGGATCAACATCAGCAGTGGAGGCAAGTTGTCTTCCTTTCTTCCTGGTAGGACAATCTCTCGCAATGTGTCCATATTTGTCACATCTGAAACACTGAATCTTTGATTTGTCTTTTATGTGTTCATGACTTGAAGTTGATGAAGTCTTCTTGTCTTTGAATGCTTTGTTGAAACTTCTTCTATTTATTATTTTTCCTTTCTTTGTATGAAAAGAAAGAGCATGATTGTCATCGTGAGGGGAGTCTTGCACTCCTCTGACTATAAGTCTGGTTTCTTCCTGGATGCATTATGTCCATAGACGATCAAATTGAGGTAGATTTGCTCTACCACTGATACTCTGAAGAAATTGTTCCCAATATCTTGGAAGAGCATTGAGAGTAGTCAAGACAAGTTCTATGTCTGATATAGTTTATCCAATGGCACCTAGCTGATCTATGATCTCTGAGATCTTCATGAAGAAGGTAGCAACAGTGTCAGCGTTCGTCATCTTGATATGTTGAAGTTGGCTCTTCAATGTAAGAGCTCTAAGGGTGTTGGTACTCTCAAACATATTCTTCAATGCATCATACATCTCATAAGTTGTCTTCAAGTTGAAAATAAGAGGTAGGATATGATCTCTTAATGAATAGATGATTATCTTCCTTCCACTCTTCCTTCTCTTCATCGGTAGTTGTTTCTGGTAGAGTCTTTCGTATTACATTCAATAGGTCACCCCCTTCCAGCGTAATCTATAGTCTTGATTTCCAGGAATTGAAGTTACTTGATCCATCAAGCCTATCTTCCACCAAAGTTTTGTTCTTCATGGTTTGCAGATTCTTCCACAAACCCTTAGCAACTAGGCTAGGAAACCTAACGACTAGGCTAGGCTAGCAACCCTAGGTTTTGTTGGACTTATGACTGCCAACAATAAGCCTTGAAAGTCAGAAGAACAATGGTAAGCTTGAAAAATCCTTCAATGAGCTACAGAAACCCTAAAAACTGAAATTCTGCTGAAAATTGAGGAACCCTAGAAACCCTAGGTCCAAAAATCAAAATTTCTCGGAATTGCACTCTGAGAGTCTATGAAGGTGCATTGAAGGAGGTCGTACACTCCTATGCAAAAATTAGCCCCAACGCTCAAGTATAAAGTGTTGAAATTGGAAAAAGGAGGGTCGTACTTTTTCTCAGAAACCCTATAGGGTCATACTTTTCTACAACTGGGAGGTGACGGCTTGCTAGAAAACTTGTGCAATGGTTCTTCAGGAACTCTGCTCTGATACCATGTTGAATTTTCTCTATGTGCTAGGCTCAAGCATGAGGTTTATTTCATTTAGCATGTACTTGAACCATAAACAAATGCAGCAACACCATACACAAGTGTTGCAATAACCAAGATCACAAGAAGAATAACCATGCACAAGAACACAAGAAGTATCCTGGGAAACCCTTCGCAAACAAGGGAAAAACCTAGCAATCCTTTGTTATATCTCAAGAGAAGATCCCCCGCGCCATAAACCCTAGATGCACACAAGAGGGTGTTCTACAACCTTGAAACTAGTGCCCAATAGAGGTGTGCATTTCAGCCATACAAGTAGGTCTGAAATTTCCAAAATGACAAGTGAGAGTGTGTCTTTCCTCAATGGGGAATCACCTCTATTTATACAAGACTAGACACAGCAAAAGGTGTGTCTATTGACACAATAGGGTCGACCTCAATAACTCAATAATATAATTAATCATTACTCAAATATTAATTATCTTTCACATATGGTGGGGCCGACTCGTACCCTTTACATCATAATTAGGTTTACAAGTAAATCTTACACTCAGACAATATAGCAAGGGATCCACACGTCCACTAGTGCTCAACCACTAGGGACACATCCACCTGTGCTCAACCACAAAGACGTCATACTCAACAAATCTTTATCTCAACTGAGTCCACAGGAGTACAAGGCAAGAGACCATCTCAAGTTGACTCAACTCAATCCAGAGGAGTACAAAGCAAGAGACCTCACGTCATCACAACTCAATCCAAACTCTGACGCACACCCATCACATGGGCACACCCAACACTTAGGCTCTCTCTCATAGATGTCTCAACTCAGTCCAGAGGAGAACGATCTAGAGGATGTCTCATGAAGCTGCAATCAACAACACAAATCACTTCTACTTTTAGTAAGGAGTTTGTTGAGGAGGTTATAAATGCAATATTTTATTGTATTCCTTGGAGAACTAATGGATCTAGGAAAACAATTATTTTTTTATTGTAAAAGTTGAGCTCAAACCTATATAAGGGTTTGCTCTCTCCATTTGATAGATGGTGGATTTGAGGCTATAACCCTTGGAGCTTAGTAGAATACTTGTTAGATGTAATTGAAGATTAATGAATTGCTTAATGGATGAGGAAATATCCTAGATCTCTATGTATCTCATGTTGATGAAATCTTCTTGCAACATGGTTACGAAACATTGAATAGGGTAACACCATTCCTCTTCTATTGTATTTATCATTGGGATGTTTTATATTGATACATGTTTCTCTGCATTTGGTTGTATGCTACGATGCACTTGCAATTCATTCTTGATAGATACAATTTTCTTAGCCATTGGAGTTTACCTACATCACTAATCTCCCTTGATAAATTTCTTAAGTTTGGGATAGCAAGGAAAGGGTTAATTAAGCTTGTACTTTGCAGCCACATTGTTCCTCTTTTCCTCAATGGTACAGCTTCCCATTGAGCCTTGGTTTGACTCCATTTTCCCAATAAAAAGACACTAGTCTCCAGTGCACTCATCCAATCTATGTAACACAAAACTGTTTCACTGGAATTTACTTTTCATTTCACCTTGCAAACCATTGTCTAAAATTCTAGCAATCCTATTTTAGGGAAGCCCCCCTCATGCCGGAAGAAAGCTGATCTAAAGTGTGAAGAGGGTTGGTGAGGTGACATTGGCCTCCCTCTTAGTTCCTCCAAGGCCTTGCTTGAGCTTTAACTTTTAAGACTTTATCTCGGGAAGTTAGACTTTGAGAGATAACAATTCACAATCCAAGCCAAGTGGCATGTCAAATTTAAGACAGGAGGAAGGAAATCAAAGGCCATCATAACCCTTGTACCTTCGCACATATTGGGTTTAATGGAAGAGTGGCCCTTTCAATTAGGTTTTATTGCGAATTCAGGTACAGGTGGGATAATGGAGTCCTGGTGAGTATTAATCCACGCCTAAACTGGGAGGTAACTTTTCATTTCTTCTGAGATGCATTCTTCTCCATCAGTTCAGTCATAACCTGAAAGCGACTCTTCTCAGGCTGTATCTGGTGTTTATCTGGAGTCGTCCCTTCTCAACCCTAGCAGGAGTGGAGGTTAGTCGCATTGATCCTGAGTGTAATTTTATTCAGTTTTAGCCTTTTCCCTGTGTTTTGTGGTATCAAGTTGGTGTGGGAATTTGAGTGGTTCTCAGCGCTGGCAGAGGACTTTAAAAAGGGGAATTGGAATCAGTTTTCTCAGTCTCTCTGGAGTTTGGATTGCCTGGAAAATCATTATCACCCAGGATGTCCCCCTTTGTGTGAAATTACAGACATCCTTTGTGTCTTGCCAAGACAAGGGTACCTTATAGCATACAATAGGATTTCTATTTTCTCTGCTACGAGCAAAATTAATGCACAGGAGGAAAGTCATAACAATGGGTATGCAGTCTTAATGAAGACCCTGTTACAGCAGAAGAGACTAATTGAAACTTTAGAGGTTGAGTTCAATATGTTACGTCATTTGGTTTCAAGTCTGGCTAGGAGTTCTCAGTCAGTTGTCTCCAATTTTAGAATGTCAATAGGTTCAGGTGCTGAGGAAATCAAAGAGAACTTTGTTCACCAGATGGCTGGAGATGTGGACATGGACAAGGATCCCCAGCTGTCTCCTGTGGAACAAAAGGAAGAATACAGCAAGAAATTTTTCATTAATTCAAGGTTTTATCATGTTTTGGAAAGTATGTCTGGTTTTAGGTGTCTACTATAGGCTTTATACCAGTAGAATATTTTGGACATCTTCTGCGAAGGATAGCAATGCTTTTTGTGTAGTCAATCTTCAAGTTTTTGGACAATTCCTGAATCATAGACTGTCAAACAGTCTTTTCTGTATTATTATGCTGTCCAGTGAGGCCGCAACAACTTTCTAATACAAAATTTAACCATTTTTGTTTTTAAAACAAAAGTTACTTGTGTCAGATTTTACTATGACTCATWGTCACAGATTTTTATATTGGTTTCTTGTTTTCTTMAATTTCAGGCCAAATTTGATTTGCTCCAAGACCAAAAGTTAATTCAGTTGGTTAATATATCCTGTTCCAGGGCAAGCCTTCAAGCATGCAAGTACATTTAAGTTTTAACATGTTATATGTGTATGTATTATAATCCTGATTTGCCCCACAGGAAATATTGAMTTATCATCAAGCTGCTAAATTTTTCGATTTGCCACCCACCTGGGAAAAAAGTGAAAAATGAAAGATATCCAAAAATRYGAAGTATATCAGAATAAATATAGAACAATATTCCATGTCAAACRGATACTTTAAGGATGTGACTATTCCTGTATGCGTTCTGAAGCTTTGCTGTAAATATTTCATCGGCAAAACTGCTGGACAACTCATTCTACCAATATCAAACACTTGAATTAAACGTCCCACAAATGCTTGCCACTCAATTGATATGGAAAGATTGCAACTACAATTGGTACACAAGCAATCATTGTAGTGTGAGAAGCCGAACAAGCACGGTATTTATGCCAAACCTGAATATTTCTAGAATGCTACTCTACTCACTGTCAGATTCATTTCCAGAATCTACATTATTTGTGGGTCCACTTTTGTAACCTGCCATAGCATCCTTGTATCTTTTTTGATCGGCCTTGGCCCTTGACTCGTAGGGCTCTTTTTCCTCAGCTGTTAAGTTGCAAAAAAAACATCAGAAGCTTGAAAAAGGTTAGAAGACGGCAATGTCAAAAATTGAATCTCAGTTTATATGAATTCTGAGCATATTAAATTTTCTGAATACATAAAAATCATAGAGACCCAACTTGGCAAAACAAAAATTCGACACTCCAAAAATCTTTGGTAATTGCTTCTCTGAATTGGCAGGGTAACTTATCTTTAGATACTTGCTCAAAAGAAATGATCAATCTCTTACCTGACATCTTTTTCCATCGTTCTCCAAGTGCCTTTGCAACTTCTGTGAACGGCAATCCTGGATTGCTCTTCTTGACATTCTGAGCAGGGTAAAAAGTCTTTGTCAGCTTACAGGTACAACATTTATGTAAGCCTGAATCCTTACAGGAATAGATTTACATGAGCCTTGAAGGAAAATCCATTTCAACAAAGTATGGGAAACTTTATGTTAGATGATACTGCATAGTTTCTTTAGTGTCAAATTTTTATATATATTTTTAAACCGTCTGAATCATGCATCAAAATTATCGGTATAGTCAGTTTCTAAAGGTAACTCTTTTCTGGTATAATTACTATAGAACCCTAAAAGATGATTTCTTCATATGAACTTGACCATAGCTCTCCCTTTATGGCTCTGCTCTCCCCAGAATTCCATTACTTCAAAGAAAAGCTTTTCACATTGGGAATAAGTCTAAATTTGTGTTTTAAAAGTGGCTGTTCTCTTGTTCAATCAGAAGATTACTTTGATGCTAAGCATGTGAAGAGTATGATATTAGGTCCTAAAAACAATGTTAACTCTATATTGATTGTTAGTTACCAATACCAACCTTATACAGTGATATTAAGAATTAACAACTAATAGGTGTAATAAAACCTATGTTGCATAAAATGGCCCCCTAGGTGTCATACCAATACCTGAAACGCGTTGAAGCAGGTACGGAACGTCGCCAGCCGTATCGTACAGCATTTCTC
>JASDQU010225485.1:2679-13526 GCA_032191745.1 Picea mariana | reverse complement strand
ATCGAGAATTGGATTTGTTCAACCGGTGGGTGATGGAAAAAATAAACAGCTCAAACAAAAGCCAAGAACAGTATCACAACTATAGCAATTGTGTCGCAAAGTCTCTTAAAGTCACATATATATAGATAAAATAGTCAACTAGCCGTTAACACCGACCAATGAGATAGGCAAAATTTTCGTTGCTATTGCCATGAAAGTTTGTCGCTATAGAGACGAAAATACCGACTAGATTTAAATAATATTTTCGCCAATATTGCGATGAACTTTCGTGGCAATAGTGATGAAAATCCCACCCTGTTTAAAAAAAATATGAAACTAGTTGAAGCATGGAAAATTTTTGTGGAATAATCTGCCCCTATGTAGTAATGATATATAAAAATATTTTGTCTTTTACATGTGTCACAATCAAGAAGTTAGTTGGAGAAATCAAATCCTTTCCCAACATTGATAAATAATTAATTATAATAATCAAATTCCAAATTCGGATTTGCCATAAATGACAAATAATTTCCAGATTTGAATTTACCAAAAACGAAAATTTATTCCCAAGTACACTTAGACTTTAATAATTAATTATTTTGGGGGATATTACAACAATGCTTATTTCTCATGGTTCAGTCAACAACCTGATATTGACTATAATGAAACATTTTCACCTGTATCCAGGCTTGATATGGTAAGAATGGTGTTATCCTTTGATGCTCATAATAAATGGTGTATGTACCATATGGATGTAAAATATGCATTTTTAAATGGTTTTATGGAATAATAGGTTTATGTGAAACAACCTCTAGGATATGAGATTGATGGACAAGAAGGTAAGGTCTACATGTTAAATAAAGCATTGTATGGATTGAAACAAGTCCCTAGAGTATGGTACAACATAATTGATAAATAATTGATTGGTGAAGGATTCAATATGAGTCTCAGTGAGACAACACTGTATACATAGGTAAATTGAGAAGGTAAACTCTTGATTGTATGCTTATATGTTAATGATTTTATTTTCACCAGAAATATTTCAATAGATGAGTTTAAGACATCCATGAAAACTGAGTTTGAAATGCCCGATTTAGGAATGCTGAAGTATTTTCTAGGCATTGAAGTAAATCAATATGAAGATGGTATTTTTATTTGTCAAAATAAGTATGAAAATGACATATTGAAAATGTTTAGGATGGTGAACTTTAAACCAACTATAACACCACTTGCAACTCACACAAAACTTAGTAAGAATGATGAGGGGTCGTGTGTTGATTCAACTCTGTATAAAAGACTGATTGGAATTCTTATGTATTTGAAAACAACAAGACCTGATATTATGTTTGTTGTATGTTTGATTTTTAGATTTATGGAGACTCTGAAGAGTACTCGTTGGAAAGAAGAAAAAAAGATTCGAAGATATGTTGCTAGAAAAACAAATTATGGTGTCATGTGCACATCAGTTTCACATTTTAAGTTGATTGGATATATTGATAGTTATTTTGTAGGTAGTGTAGATGACAGGAAGAGAACATTAAGATACATGTTCAGCTTTGAATCAAGATTTGTAGCTTGGGATTCAAAGGAACAACCCATTGTGACTTTATCATCTGCTGAAGCAGAGTATGTTGCAACCACAACAATTGCATGCCAGGCTGTGTGGATGAGAATGATTATGACTGAGTTGTTACATGAACAACAAGAACCAAGTCAGATTTTATGTGATCATAAATCAGCCATTGCTTTTTCACGTAATCATATTTTCCACAAGAAAACTAAGCATATTGATACAAAACATCATTTTATTCGAGAGCTGATAAACAATGGTGAAATTTCTGTAGATTTTTGTAGATATGAAGATCAGTTTGCATACATGTTTACAAATCCCTTAGCAAATGAATTATTTGAAATTCACAGAAAGAACATTGGGGTTTGTGAACTGTAACAATATTACAAAATTTTGTTTTTGGGTGAAATGATTAAGGGGGAGAAAGTCATAAGATTAATCATTCAACCGCCCAAAAGACAACTTATCTCAGCCGATCAAATTTTGAAGAGTTTCCATAGCCTTGAACACCTTATCCATTTAATGATTGAAGAGTTATCACCGCCACACCGTTTCAACTTTGAACGATCAAATTTCAAAGGGGAAATGAACCAGTAATGTTTTGGAAAAGCCCAATTCGATTTAGGCACAATGACGGGGAAAGTTAACCGACTAATTATATATATATATATATATATATATATATATATAATTTTGATTTGAGATATAGAGAAAAAATTGATAATGAAATTTTGGGAGTGTTAACAAGGGATTTTATGCTCTTTTCATTTTTGTTTCTTAGTTTGTAAACTCATGTTAATGTTCAGATTTATTACAGAGTAATTTATTTTGTTGTAGCATGCATACTCTATTTACTGTTTGAAAACTTCATTTAAATCTTTATGTCGTGTAGTGTTTTATTGTATCATGTTATTTATATTTAATACATAAGTACTCAATTAATTTACTATTCTAGGAAATGATTCAGTGAAGTTATTTTGCTACTGTAATATAAGTTTTTAGTTGAAGCACTCGCGCGAATCCTTTAGTTTTATAAATAATGTTTAAACCTAACCTATTAGAAAAAGAGAATTCAACAAGATTGGGAAGAAGTCCAATTCGTGTGAAAGTGCAACCCTGTCACACTCTATTTGAAAGAATCCACGGAGTTGCCCGATGTGATCAATGCTGAATAGAGAGCAATATTATGAGAGGACAAAGAAGCATCCATTTATTATGTGATTTTCATTTGCAAAAATTATTCTCTACATACAGGTATTACACATATACTATTATGAATCGGAGTTAATGAATCACAACTTAACAATCAATACGACTAACACTATATACTATTCAATGTGCAACCTTTCAGATATGGTTGGTGGTATATTTCATTTGTAATGGTTATATAAAGATAAATTTAAATATATCTTAACTTAAAATTTATATTAAATATTTTAAAAATTTTAATATTTTGAAATATATTTTTTTATTATTAAAATAAGTTTAAATGTGAAAAAATATAATAATATTTCCAAAACTTTATATCATTAAAATATTTCTCATACTTTATTAAATTTCTATTAGAAGGCCAAACAAGATTTCATGATCAACCAGAGATGTCCCATCTTCCATTTTAAGAAAGAATTAGCTTTTGGTTTCTTGTCTTCCTTTTTAAGTCACTTAAGTCACAGTGGAAAAAGTAGAAGTGAGTCATGCGATTCTCTATAATTAATCCTTTACTCTTGAGTAACTAGAGATTAACTAGTGCAAGTACATTGCTCCCAAGTAGAGTAATACATCACATGATTTCCGTGACTATCCTTAGATCAGTCAAATGTTGTCGCTAACTTTCTGCATCACCCTTGTACTTAAAATATGCATAACTAGGTACTTTCTTGATCACTAAGTGATACCATAACAAATTTAAAGCTATAAATCTTGCCAAAGCATATTGTAATTAGAAGATATTATAGTATTTTGATTTGTGTGTTTATTAGGAGACATGTAGGATTTAGTGAATATTTATAGCAATTTACATTTACTAGTTTGATATCCTATGCTTAAAGGATGTCTTAATCTAAGGATGTATGATCTTGCAACATATATGTTTTTGGTATTGTTTTAAATAATTTTTCGTTTGTGTTGTTGATCACCTTAAGTTATGAGAGATATTCACATTTTAATGTTGATTTGAGTGTCTTTCTTCATATAAAGGATAATGCATAAATATGATGCATTCAATGTTTTCTTCTTTTATTATCATTCACATATTCGGTGAGAGAGAGAGGCTAGGGTTTTTATTTCCGCAGAGTAGTATATTGTTAGAAACTCCCTACCATATTACAATTACAACAGATCATACATGCAAGGTATTGATGGTTGAAGGGACCATTATGGAACCGAGGGAGGGGGTGTAAACCACCTCATACAACAATGTAGTAGCCAATGAAGTGATAGGAGCCCGAATCAAGAGGCCACCCTTTCAGCCACCACCTCATCTAATAGAGAAGATCCTATAGGATGAGAAAACGTTTTACAAATCCATGGATGTGGAAGAGGAAACCTTGCATCCAAAAGATACTCACAATTAGGAGTCTGGGAAATGCATTCCACAAACAACTACAACACCACGGTATGTCATTAACTCATATAGAGAAGGATAAAATACTCAATTTATGAGGGAACACACCCTTATAGGAAAACATTCTATCTTGTGGCCCTATAAGCGATATCTTATGCGTTGGATCAAAACATGGTGGAACCCCAAAGGCTATTATGACCTGCAGCTATGTTCCAAGGGTTTTTTCATAATTATTTTCCTCAACCAAGAGGACAAAGATCGAGTCTTCGAAAATGGACCATATTTCTTCAATTTAGAAGGGTTATATCTATAATTGTTGACAAACCACTTCAACCTAGAAAAATATGACTTCACTCTTGCGTCAGTATGGATTCGCCTCTACTCCCTCCCACATGAATTATGACAGGAGTAAATCCTTACGGGCATAGGTAGTACTCTGAGATGGTATTTCAAATATTCAAAAGCTACCCACGAGAGAAGATATACCTCCTATGCTCACATTTGTGTGTACATAAATGTCTCCAAAGCCTTGTTAGGATCCTTAACCCTAGAGTACTAGGATGAGGAATGGGTACAAATAATAAACTATGAGCATATAAATTTTTGCTACAGAAAATTCCAAGAACATGGTCATATATTCATGGAATTTCGTTTAAACATTTCATCTCGACGATTGGAGGAATATCCCAATAGGAAAAAATATGGCTTTACTTGGTAGCAGGTCGAAAGAAACCCAATATCAAGAAAACAAGCCAAGTGCCAAGCAAACAACCCTCTACCAGCAACTCCTTTGAAATTTTAAACCAACTTCTGGACTCACAAGAGGTTGCAAATCCCCACCAACATGCAAACCTAAGAAAGGATAAAGGAAAATCAAAGTAGACTCAAGGTCCTATCTTGGAACAGATAGTGCAACCAAACTCTCCATCCAATATGGAGGAAGATCTCAACGCAAATGAGGGGGATACATAGACATGATTGTTGATGAAAGATATCTAGGTGATACTGACCTAGAAAAGTTGGAGGAATACTACAACAAAAAGGAACTTAAATGTACCCCACTGGAGAAACTCCATAAAGTGAAAAAATTATACATTTACTCAACATCAGGGGAAAATTGTTTATTGGGTATTCTATCAGATCTTGGTCAAGAACCCTGAAGAATGCATAGGGAGGGGAAACATTGAGGACACAAATTAACACAAAAAATTATTAGAGAGGTAGGAAAATTCATGATCAACTTGACAAAAATCCAGAGACTTATTCATGGTTTATTTACTACACCACCCTCCATCCCCATGAATATTATATCATGGAATATTAGAGGCGTAAACGAAAGAACCAAGAAGAGGGTTCTTTGAAATTGTATAATGGAAGAATATTTGGACATTCTCCTCATACAGGAAACACAATTTTCATGGGATGAGGTTGAAGAAGTATTTGAGTGTTGTTGGAGGCAGATTAGCTTTATATATAATTATTCCAGTGAAGCTACAGGGGGTTTGGCCATTTTATGAAACGTTGTGATGGTACTTGTATAAAACATTTTATATACAACTTGGATTCTTTCAGATCACTATACAGATATTGGGTCGCATAAGGAGGGTGTTATAAAAAATGCATATGGCCCCCAAACAAATCAATAAAACAATTACTTCTTGAAAAGCCTTTGAGACATAGGAAACATGGTGGTAAATTAAAAATGAATTCTAGGCGGTCAATTTAACATTATCCTCAACTTGGAAGAAACGGAAGGAGGCATAAGAAGGATAGAAAAGGAAAGTGAACATATTCAAAGTGTGGTCGCGGATCTGCAATTAATTTACATTGAAACGAGGAATGAAACCTTCAATTGGAAAAACAGATGTTGTGGAGCTTAGCAGGTGGCCCGTAGGATGAACCATTTGCTCATCTCGAAAGATATAATGTTGGATGGACCTATAATCGAAGTAAATATTATCCCAAAGTCAGGATCAGACCACTCGCTAGTTCAACTTTGGATTGATACAATCAACACTCCCAAATTCAATCCTTTCCGGTTTGATTTTTTTTTTTTTTCTAATCTCATCCATACTTCCAGGAACTCTCCAATACTTGGTTGACAAATGCAACAACCTCTCATGGTACACTAATGTAAAAATTTAAACAAAATCTAAAAATATTTAAGAAACAACTTCGAGAGTGGAATAAATTTTTTTTTGGTAACATTTTCTAGGCCCAAAGATCCCTAGAACAACACCTAGAGGAAATCCATAAACAGTCCATCTCTCATGGCTAGATAGAATCTTTGCGTGCTGAGAAGTAGCTTCTTGAACAAAAACTGGAGAAACAATATCAACAAGAGGATATCTTATGGAGAAAAAAATCATCAGTTGAATGGTTAAAAGAGGGAGAAAATAATACTAAATTATTCCACTGCTCTATGATTCACAAATGATATATTAATAATATTACCCGGATACAATCAAGGGAAACCAATCATGGATCATGTAGGGATGGAAATAGAACTATTAAACTACTACAACAATGTTCTATTGGAACCAATTCATGAAAAATCTCCATCCATAAAGAAAGTTACAAGGAACATTCCCACTCTCATCAAACAAGATAAAAATGAAGCGCTCATGAGGCCCATCAAAATTGAGGAGGTAGACCAGGCTATCAAAGAAATTCCCGCGAGAAAAACACCAAGATCGGATGCATTCACCACTGATTTTTTCCACCACTGTCGACCAATGGTTAGGGAGGAATTTTTGTAACTCGTAGAGGAATGTCGTGTTTCTGGACAGGTCCTCTCAAATTTCAATGCTCCTTTTCTCACACTCATTCCTAAGGAGTAATGGGTCTCTAATTCTCACCACTTGAGGCCAATCGTGTTATGCAGTGTGCTATATAAAATCATTACCAAAGTAATCTCCCTTTGATTCAATCCTATACTTCCATTCATCATTTCTAAGGTGTATTCAGGCTATGTTGAAGGACACCAAGTTATGGGCAATGTCATTTTGGTACATGAGGTTATTCACTCCCTCAAATCCACCAGAACCCTAGGTATGCTCATCAAACTTGATCTTTCAAAGGATTCTGATCACCTAATCCAGAAGTATATGCAGTATCTTCTCTCAGTTTTTGGTTTTAGCAATGACTGGGTCAATTGGATTCTCAACCTCACCTCCTCATCTTTTTTATCCTTTCTTTTCAATAGTGTGCCTTCCAAGCCTTTTTTCCCTTCTCGAGGGATTCGTCAAGGTGATCCCCTCTCTCCCTTCCTTTATGTCATCATGCACTAGAAGGAAAAGACCCTCTAGCGGAGGTTTTTGTAGAAGCCCCTATAAAAATAGCTCAACAATCCGTTTATAGCGGAGGACACTAGTGAAGGCAAGAAGGTGGAGGTTTTAGCAGATGTTTTTTTACGATGATTTTATAAATACATAATGCACCAGTGCATTTTCTACTATGGATGCACCGATGATCTCAAAAATGGTACACCGTGGTAGGGTTATTTCAAAAAAAAATTACTTCATTGAGCTACTTAAATACTAACTCATCGATGTACATTGTTTCTCTAAAAACTGGCGCACTGTGCTATGGTTATTTTAAAAAAATATATACTATGACATGCTACTTAAATACTATCACATCGGTGCATCTAATAATAGAGTGCATCATAACATGGTGAAATAAAAAAATATATACTAGCCTTACAATTTATTTCTTCCCTTTTCAGTGTTGTAGAGAACTCAAGAACTAGTGCAAATTTTGTCTCTCTGAAGCACCCTGCCATAGGTTCTTCCCTTGATTTCCTTCCTTCCATTCATTTCTCAATGTTTGGTTTACAGATTTTTCCAAATAGTGGGAAATTTTGTTTTTTTGGACTACCTGGAAACCATGCCTCCCCGACAAGGAAATGTCAAGGGAATGTGTTTATTTCTTTATAACTTAAAATTTTAGTGTATTAAAATTCAAAATTCTGTTAAATTTCCATTGCTTTTTAAAAAAAAATTTGTGTGGTGCATTCAAGTCATTTGTCTCGCACAACAGACAGTGCACGCTGAAAATTTATAGGGTGTGCCGAAACACCATGCCTAATGTTTTCAACAGTGCATTTGTAAACTTTAAAACACCAATGTGTTGGGTACAAACTTTAGCCCACCGATGCATAATTTTTCCGATGCACCACCTAAAATAATATTGTTGATTTTTCACGATGCTTCGAAATAACGTTAATGCATCAGGGTGTTATATTAAACAACACACCACATAAATAAGATATATTATTTTATGTGGATCATTGGTAAACTTATGCACTAGTGTGTTAATGATTACCCAATGCACCGCCGTAAAAGAATAGATCCGAAATTCCAAAGTACCGTAATTATTGATTCTTTTAAAATCATTGGTGCAGTGTGTCGTATTTCCTGTAACGCACTGGTGCATGTTGGGAAAGACTATGCATCATAATAAAAATTGTTTTTAAAATGGATTTACACTGCTTTAGGGATTTAAGTTTTTATTATTTTAGGCAGTGCATCGGTTAACCTTAATGCACCGATGCAGTAAGGTTATACAACACACCACATAAAATAATATATTTTTTTTTATACGATGTCTTATGTTACATGTACGCACCATAGATGGTGCTCATAAGTAATATACGCACCGCGGGTGATGCTTAACTATTTTTTGGGTGCATCGGTGATGAAATTTACTTATTTTTTGAAGAAATTGTTTTTTCCGTATTTATAAATAAATTTCCCATCTACAATTTTTATTTTATTATTTTATTTATGAGGTTGATGTATTTTATATGTTAATCATGTAGAGATGATAGCAGGGGGAGAAACAACAACAGGAGGAGTAGAGGGTTGACATGTACAATGTTGTACGGTATTTGGAGGTGAGGGAGAGCAAGAGAGATTTGTACCCTCACCATATTACTGTAGTGACCCAAGTCCTCTTAAGGAATCTATGCCTCCTTAAGTACTATAATGAGGATACATCCTTGAAGGGGCACTCTGGATTCCTGGTGTAGTTGAGTCATTGATGGGATTTTCATCGACAGGCTTTTTGGGTCGGTCTTGATTAGTGATACCAACCCACTGAGGAGGATATATATTTTTTCATTGGGCTATCCAAGAGAGGGAAGGATTTTTACCAGTTCCCTGATGTCCCAGTCATTGTTGATCTAGGTGGATATTGGTGGCCACCCACATGTTTCAAATTCCAACTGCCTCATCTGGATAGTTTTCAGTTCAACACTTTTCTTTGTAATAGGGACATTTCTTAGTAATTGTGGGTTCTTCACTTATGGGGTTGTCCCGAGGCCCTACACAACATCCAAGTGAATATTGGTGGCTACCCACCTATTCCAACTATATTATTTTTTAAGTTTTCAAGCGACCTTGTTCTTTTCACGCTCGTTAAAGTATTTGAAGAAAAAATTCGTTGAGCAATAGTTTATCTCTTTTTCGGTCTCATAAGACTACTTTACAAAAAATGAACTGAGAGAGTTTTCTTTAAGTGTTTTTCAGACTCTCAAAACATGAAAAACCCCCGAGTTTTGTTTCTTTGGACTCATAAAACAAACATTGAAAGGCCCATATGGGGTTGAACCACTTCTTCCTAGGAATTGTTAAACATACTCCAAAGGACTCATCCGAAGGATGAGCTTACATCAACAAGCATATGTTATCCTCCTCAAGCTTGCGTAAAAATAAAGAGGTACTCGCCAGAAATGGTGGGGGAAAAATTGAGAAAGAAATGTGTTTAAACTTGTATTGTATGGAAGAGTCTCTTTTGAACATGAAACCTTTTCACTCGCCTTGTGTCTAGATTGGGAAATCCACTTGTCTCCTGATCATACTCCTTTATAAGATTACAAATTGGTCTGTTATCCCTGTTTTTGAGTCAGTGTTTCCAAGACAATTGCCGTGTCGTCAATATGTTCAAAATGAAGTTCAACCTGAAAATCCTTCTATTGCGTCGACCATTTCTATAGTCCTTAAAGCCTTCTATTGTGTCGGCCATCCCTGAGTGAGTCCTGAATCACTTGTTAGTCTGATCTACATCAAATCTTGTTACTTGATTTGTGTCATTGATGTGGGATACATTAAGGCCCTCCTATGACGAGTCTTTTCCTGTTGACTTCAACTCATTATGAAGGAATTAGACATAGAAACCAATTGGTACCTTGGAGCTTGCATGCCTCAATGGCAAGTTTCCTCGCTTTTGATAGTGGGTTTTCATTATCGACCCTTGATCGAGAGATTCCATCGAGTGTTCGACCTCAGCTCATTGATTCACATTCTGTGGATTGTACTAGTGTACCTTGGGAGTCATTGACATTAATGGTGATTTTCCTCCCACTTGTTAATGGTATACACTAATGACTGGTAATCAAGTGGTTTCTACCATGCTCGACTTCGACACATGTATTTGCATAGTTAGATTCGTACTATAGAATGGTGGAGATGAAGACCCTGGATTTTTTTGACAGATCCAGGTTGCGTTGGAGTATATTCAGTGTACTGTTGCATAGATTCACATTGTATGTCTAATGTCTATGTTCAAATTTGAGTCTTTAACACATAGATCCACAGTGTATTTTGGTGGCTATGTTCAGATTTGAGTCATATTGGCATGGATCCACAGTGTATGTTTGGTGGCCATGACTTATCTTACTTGACATGGATCTTTGCATGTTGGCATTTATGCTCTGAGTCATTTGTCTTTTGA
>JASDQU010225482.1:4909-14996 GCA_032191745.1 Picea mariana | reverse complement strand
AAGTCAGTTATCAGAGGGTTGGTTAGCCCAAGAGATTCTGCTCCAATGTCAGAAACAATAGGTTTCACTAGATTCGATTAATTGCCTCTCAGAGCAGGCTCAGGCATAGTTTCTTGCGGCCCGATCACTTCGAATGACCCTTGTTGGTCAAGTCTTCATCGTAACGGTGGTGGTGGTGGCTCTAATGCAATTGGTGGCAGGCTCTGAAGCGTTCACAACCAACGAATCTCTTGATCTTCCACTTTGTGAAAATATCAACAACATATTAAAGCTTTAACTATCATTTAAAGCCAAGAACACACTAGAAAAATTCCTTTAAGATAAATCAAGAAAAACACTATCTAGTAGGAAGAACAGTTATGCCAGCCAATGCTAGAGAAACTTACCGGTGCAAGTGCAACTTGAAAATGGAATCACCCTCCAAGTATACTCTGCAAAGTGTGACATGACGTCTACCCTAGGTACCGTGGTATACCCCAACAATCACCCATGTAAGTCCCTAAAATATAGGAAACTAAGTTTCTAGCTTGCAAACAATCACCAGGTGGGTACGTTCGATAGTCGGGTAGACTGCACTGAGAAGGATAACACGTCTAAAACCTACCGAGGGTATCAAAAGAAAGTGGTCTGGAAGACAACATAGGATATCGAACAGATTCAAGATCCATGAAGCTCCGTAGGCAAATTCATGCGAAAGTATTACCACGACAGATCCTCAATATGCGTTTCTCACTACGTTTAGTCTGGCTTTGGAGGAGTTATCTCCGCTTCCTTTCCTCACACGACCTCGTGTTTATCCCCTGTGTTAGAGGGGGGTCCCAGATAAATTTTACATCACTGGACTTTAACACTCCCTAGATATAACTCCAATGTTTGTTTAATGACCTTGAAGAGTTTCCTCTCCAACGTAATTCAAGGCCCTAACCCTAAACTAGTTAGTTGACCCTACAAACAAAAAATTGTAATTAATTTTATATTTAGCATTTGTTTTAATGGCTTGTTTTACTCAAAGGACATGGCGATGAATCTAGTGATGTTATGATAGATGAAAAGAGGAGAAAAGATGAAACTCTGAAAGCAAAATTACTTCTAGTTAAAAGTAAATATTTACAACTAACTCTTTGTAACCAACTTTTCTTTAACTAACTTTTTTTCAAGATCTTTAAAAATAAGACCCAAAACGAGATTTTGCTTGACTACAAGCTACTTAAGTTTTAAAAAATCAGTAAAGAACTTAAAAAAAAAACTCTTTTTCCTTTCTAGTAAAATAACTAACTCCAACTACTTTACCAAACTGAAAATGAAAAATCTCTCCTTTTTTTTTAAATGCTTCAAACAGAAAAACCGAAATAAATATTTTTTCTCTTTTCTCAAATAAAATGAAAGGGGTAAGAAGAACAATAAGACAATACTGACACAAATCTTTGACCTACTGTGGATTGCAGGGAATCACAAAAGAAACCAAACAAGCAGATCAATCATTCAAAGACTTTCTTAAAACCGTTTCAAAAGTAAACACAAGAAACTTCAAAAAGACAAGTAAACTGAATTCTAACCCAAGATATGGCTATAAAAACAAAGACTTTGGTCTCTGTCAAGAAACCCTGAGAATTATAAACCTCAATAAAGAAAGAGGTTGGTTGCCTCGTTTTTTTTTTTTAGTTTCTTGAACCAGATACACTATTGTTGCTTCAGTAGCCTGCGTATGTATGTGAGTTGTTTACTAATCAGAGCACGTATGTACATGGGATGACCCAAACTAGGGCACGTACACCTCTGTACTTCCTTAAAAAGGAAAGAAAACAGACAACCTTACAGGGCAGGGAGAACTGGTATGGCACCTAAAGGTGACCAAAATCCCTTAAAAGACTTAGAAGACTCAATAGAAACTCGAAAGGAAGAAAAACCAATCAGACAACCCAAAACCCCCAAAAAACCTAGAGGTTTCCCCAATATGGTCGTCAGTTATTCTAGCAAGAAATATCCCCCTATGACTACACCAAGGTTCATAATGTAAGCAGATCAATTATCCGTCTAAAAGTCAACTACTTCTCTAAACTACCCCAAACTTACTGAAACTTATACAAGAAAAGAAAAGATGAGGGATATCGGGTAACTATACCTCTACTCTGTGTCCAGTGATGATCTCCTCGCGCTTGAAATTTTTGCTGACTACATACCTTCTCCTAGGGATGACTTGCATTCAAAGATAGACAAATAGAAAAATACAAGCATGTTATTTCATATACAAATTAGGGTTAGATGCTAGAATGTCAAAACATAAACCAATAAAAGCATTCAATACACCATGATTTGGGACAGGAAAAGTAATTATTTTATTAATAACTCAGTGATTATACCTTTACAATCAAAGCCGGCTACCACTCCACAAACCTGGTCCGAGCTCCTTTTCACCAAGCTCCAAGTGCACCTTTTTATGGCTTCTCCTCTCAGCCTTCTGATCTCTTGTTGGGAAGTGAATGGGTTCTAATGGAGGAAGAAGGGATAATGGGGAAATGTTGAAGAAATTCTCACAAAAGGGTTGCAATAACTTGGGCAAGGAGGGGATATAGTTTCATTGTTATTATGCCTAGATGTGAAATGAGACCCCAACACCTCATTTTATATGACAAAAGGATGGTTATTTGGTTGGGTGATGAGCTATAGCAGGTGTATTAGTTGGGAAACTATCCAATAGCCGTAATATCAACGAATTCCTTGCAACTTTTTATTTTTGCAACTTTTGCAAGTATACAGGGGATGTAATGGTGTAGCATGTGTATGTACACAAGTTGTAGTGGTGCAAAAAGAATATATACAGGGAAAGTATTGGTGCAGGGTGTGCACATATTAAAAAATTTGGTTTTTAAGAAGAGAAACTCAGTAGTGGTTTGGAAAAAAATGCAAGTAAGAGGGCCAAAGGCTAGGTATGCATGTGTAGAGAAATTTAGGGTTATAACACTGGGCATCCACCACTTCAATCCTCCACAAGAGGCAAGCTCATATAAGAGAGACAATGAGTTTGTCCATCAAATAGGGAAGAGCTTGGAGGCTGAACATTGTGGTTAAACTTAAAAGCACAAAGGGATGCAGAGTCAATATGAAGTGAATAATTTCTCCAGAGTAACTTTTCTCTTAAAGTTGAATTCTTCTCCCCTTTTCCACAGCTTGGATATCGACCATTTATATCCTTAAAATGGAACTAGTGGGCCGAGTTATAATGTTACCAGTATATGGAAGGTCAAGGATCATGGATATCATGACGTTACATGGAAACCCGACACCATTTTTTAATTTTGAGCGCAAAACCCAATGTACGTAGTCTTTAATGGTGCAAACTACATATACACATGTTGTATAACTGTTAGGGAATGTATATGTGGAAAAATATATTTCTTAGCTCTGGGATATGCAAAAAGAGACTTCAATTCTGCATAGGGAAATGGAAAAGGCCTTCTGAGAAAGTTTGCATGGGGTGATGAAAATCTTGTTATAATAGATGCCCCCTAATGTGTGAGGGAAAAGGAGTATCTGCGATGGCTGAAATGCATTATATTACCCAGAAGTGGAGTAATGGAGACCCAACTGGACGAACTAGTTGTTCATAAGAACATTAAAATTCATATTGACTTTGTGCACATCGATGCCAATTTGAATTACACTACAAATCCATGTGGAAAAATACCAAAAAGTTGTTCATGGCCATGAATAAGAAATACAAGAGTAGATAAATGCCATAGGCTATCATTGTCATGAACAAGGCCCAATGAGAACCAGTCTCAAAATCAATCTAAATATATCTGTATATAATGGAGTAGAATTTTATCTCCAATGATCACTAAAGTCATATAGGTACTCAGGAAATATGTGACTATAAACTGATGTCTTCAAGTCTTCTACATGATCCACCAAAGGTGCAAGTCTCCAATGAATGATAGAAACAACTCAGGAAATATGTGACTATAAACTGATGTCTTCAAGTCTTCTACATGATCCACCAAAGGTGCAAGTCTACATCATGTGAATAAAGGATTTGAGTTCGAACATAATGAGACTTCGTTTGATTACCGATCATTAAGGTATACCATTAACAAACGTGAGACAACCTACCCATAATCAAAGTAGGTATTAAGGCACCGAGTACATTCTTACAAGTGTGAATAAAGGTGTTGAGGTCAAACACTTGAAAAATACATCGATCATGAGACATTGATGTGTTCCCAATTGTCGATGGCGAGAGAACCTGCCATTGATGACTGCAAGCCTATAGGTACTCATAGGAATATAGGCTTGGTTTCCAGAATAGATGGGCTAAATTCGATGGAAGGATACCCATTGAAAGGAGAGGATTAAGAAATATCTCATCATTCAACACGAGGTACAAACCATGATCTTGATGATTTGGACGAACTCAAACGAAGAGCATTTTCATAAACCAATGACCTTGTGCGTCTTTTGCATGCACCAGATGCAAGAAGTGCACGAAAAAGACCCTCTAAATAGAAGACAATAAGGAAAACTGCTGACAAAGGTGAGGAAACCACCAATAAGGCTAATGGAATCCAAGACATTGCATACATCCCTATGTGTGAATAGATTTCTTGCCATCGAAAACAAGGGAAACCCCTAGTTAACAACCAATGATGAAATGTCGATTTTTGGGTTCAAGGTTATCTATTAATAATGAAAATAGGACCAGGGTGCACAGTAGGACTACAACTTCATGTAACTCTGAGACACATTGAGGGTATGGTCGACATGAAAATTCAAGAGTTCTGATAAATGGCCGACACAGGCTGATAGACATCCTTTGAACAAGAGAATGAGACATATGGATGACTCTGTAAGAATAGACTCAAATGATGAAACTTTGTAATGTAGGAGTCACCAATCAAACTCTCCATAGGGACTGGAAGAGTAACGATTTGGGGGAGCATATAAGTAATGAGATCAGCTTCCTAAGTTCATGCTAAACCCAAAATTTTGATGACAAGTGGACTCAAAAGTTTGTGCTCTGTTCAAAGGCAACACGAGTGCTTCCAACATAAGATAATATTCTCTTCGCGTCCATCTTTTTTTGTTTTTTTTATAGTCAAATGAATGCTATGATACAAAGGAGGAAACGAGTGTCGCTAGTAAGCAACTAGTTCCAATAGTGGAACATACCTATGCTCAATGCAAGGAGGTGCATGTAGGATATGGACACTCGGGGGGATTTCCTCTTGGGGTTTAGGGTGTCAAGATGAAAATGATATAAAAAAGGATCTTCTTGGATGATGATGCAACTGTTGAGGTGATAGGCTTATAATGCGAAAGTGAGAATCGGAAATAGGATCAATACTGCAAGCAAGAGAATGAGATGGAATTACAATTTAACACCAAAGAATGTCCTTTTTCACAAATTTAGTCTACCTGGTTTGAAAAAAGGGTTAATCTTACACCAGGTAGATGTTCTTTAAAATCCAATTTACGAGTGTGAAAGAGACAAGTTCACTAGGAAATATTTTCTCTTTTTGAGAGAGTCGGAAAAGAGCTTAAACTAGAATTTGATGCTTTTCTAAGCAACATATCATGGGGGAGGCCAGGGCTCCCATGCAGGACTTATGTGAAAGTTCAACAACTTACGAACAACTAACACAAGATTGGGAAAACCCAGAGCTTTCCAAGTGAAGGGGAATATAATACTTGCAGAGGTTACCTTCTCAATGATATATCAAAGAAAACCCCTTATTTTAAAGGGCGTAGAATAATGAATTTGATACCCCACAAGACCATCCCAGTCAAAGGAAACCCCCCTAGTACTTGGAGGGAGTTTACTCGGGGAGAGTGGAATTCTCTCTTGTTCAGAAGGTATAAGACTAGAAATGTTAATGACGTGGGAAAAATATGCATCACTCTTGAAAACAAGAGTGGTATCGGGCGAATATTTCATCAACATGATTGTTGTGTCAGTCAAAGGAGAATTAGAATTTTGTGAAACCAAAGATGACTCTGAACTCGAAGGGTTACCAGATAAGGAATGTTCTTCTTCTACCACAACAGTAGTAGGGCACAAGTGAGTTAAATTACCTCCTTTTCAAAGCCTACAAAGGAACTTGGGCTTACGTAATATACGTCAAGGCATCTCAATCATATGAATTCCCCCACCATCACTCACAATGGCTGGTGACATGCTCTCAGTGTGACTTGCAGAGGCTAGTGGTTCATCTCCAACATGATGTACATATGTTTTTGATGATTATCCAACATGGTTGACCGTGGTTGGAGATGTGATGTCAATATGACTCATAGTGACTAGAGTTGTGCCCCCATCATGACTTGTAGTAGATGGTTGCGACAATTGAGACCAAGGTTCCTGGAAACACTGGGTTTGAGAATTTGCAGGCCAGTAAGGGATCTGATCTACACCCTGAACTTGCCTGACAAAGTAGTATCCTCTTTCAAATTGATTCATAGAGGGTTTTGAAGGAATCACCACCAAAGAAGACATTTGCGAAGAGAAAACATCATGACAACGGTAATTCAGGTGAGGATATATGCTTCCCACAGACGAAGGGACCTCGCGAAGGGGGTTCCCCATACTATAAAATTCACTCCCTCCATATGTAATACTAGAGGATAGATGGAGGTCTTCCACGGGAAAAACGTTTGTAGGAACTAGCATAGCAGAGGAAGGATAGTTGGGTGGGATGTAATAAGAAGAATGACCACCCATTTGAGCACTTGCTCCTGGAAAACTGAAGCTAGGATTGGATCTATAGGAAGGAATATTCCAACCTCCCACCATGAGAGTCGGTTGAGGGATATGGCTCCCATCAAATGAAAATGTAGAAAAAGGAGGCATCATGCCTTCGGATCCAAAACTAGTATTCATATAAGCAAGTGGGGGAGAGAATGGAAAGGGTAAAGGCATGTCTGGCATATCAAGAGAAATATTATTAGAGGCCCAAGGTATTGAATGAGTATCATGACCCTACATACCACTATGAAACACAGATGGATTCATCTCCATGAAATGAGAAAACATCATGGGGGAAGTAGTGCTAAATGAGGGATTCAAAGGGAATACACTATCCATAATAATGAAAACTCACGATGCAATACAAAATCCTAATGAAAACTAATAATCAAAAGAGCACACAAAAATAAACAAAAGGCCAATATGCACATACACAAGATAAAGTGGCCGAAAGGGGAATCCCTCCCTAAAGTAGGTATGCCTCGCCCAAGAGGGGCTTGAGAATCCTTGCAAAAGATTAGAGGTATCAGAATCATTTATAACGGCCCTCATGGGATTAACAACCAGTCGGTCAGATCCCCTTGAAAAGGTAATCCTCCATAAAGGCAACGTACTGTCTGACCCTTATCTGACTCAGGGTACCTATAGAATAACCCCTACAAGTAACCTATGTGGTACCTATGTCAAGCAACTAAGCCACCACAATATAACCGATGTGCAGGTGGACATTCGTAAGTCAGGTCTACCGTATGGGAAGGGTAACAAATCCAAAAATATTTAAATAACCGTCTCTCATAGAGGTAAAGGTAATAGAAAGACCCCCATATACAAATAGATCCCCAGAAATATCTCTGATGCTAAGAAGGTATTGGGGGGATATCCCCTCAACCAACCTCCAGCGACCTCGTTCTTAACTTTGTTCTAAGCAGAGCCTCCTGACATCACCAATTATACAATGGATTTTACCACTCCCTTAGTCTGACACATATGTTGATTTTAATATCCTTGGAGAAGTTTACTCACAAAATCCTATTCAAAGGCTCTAAATCCTAAGCTAGTTTGTGCACCCTGAAAAATGAAATCGTTTCTAATCAATTTTAAATTTATTAGTGCTACTTTTAGTGGCTTTGCTTACTCAAAAAGGTGCGGTCGTGAAACTGATGATGTTATGACTCAGCAACTAAAATAAATGAATATCAATAAAAGGAAAAGTCCTAACTTAAATTCCTAATAAATGATAAGATTTTCAAAATGCAACTTTCAATTTAACTCTGCAATTTCAAATAAGATGCAATATTTCCATACATGTACTAAGATCAATGATAAGAACCCAAAAGATCAAATGCTAACAATGCAAAATGTATATTTTTTGTATTTTCAATACAAAATAATGAAAATGCAAGGATTGAAAAAAAACTTGATATAAAGACACTACTATATGTAAATAGATACAAACCAAGTAGAATATCAATAAGTAAATACCCAACCCAAGATGCAAGGACAATCAATGAAAAGGATGATGAGAAAGAAAAACCTCCCGAAAATTCAACCAAAGAAAGGTTTCCTATCACTCTGCAAACACTTAACAGTCATGACAGAGGCATAATAATAGTCAACAACCATCAAGAATTACCCAAGAAGCATCAAACTCAACAATCAAGAAAACAAGAATGATGTACGCGACTGTTCAGGAGCAAACCGCGTATATACGCCTCCTACATAATGATAGCTCGCGTATGTATGCGAATGTTAGGCAAAAAACCACTTATATGTATTGAAACACTGCTAGGTTAAGGATAAAGCCAAGAAAATCAGACTCAAAATGAATAGAGGTTGTCAAGCAATCAAACGACCAAAAACTCAAAATAAATGAGAGCAATCAAAGGAGAAAAACACTCCAAACCTTGAAAATAATATTCAATCCCTAGTATGGTCGCCAATTCTGTTATGAGTAAAATCACTCTATGGCATGGGGTAAACCACAACATACGAAAATGACTACAGAAATCAACTATAATCTCAAGTATGCTATATAAACAAATATGCTAACAAGACAAGATAAAGAGCCTACCTCGTCTAGACGTTCGATGAAGTCCATCGTTGAGCACTTGACTCAAAGCAATACACCTGCAACTTGTCCTCAACAAATAAGATACGTAAGCATATGGTGAAAATATATAAATTTAGCACATATAATAACATAATCCATCAATATTCATAAAAAATATGCCCATGGAATAACAATTCAAATATTTGCAAGACAGTAATTGGATCAGAAAAGAGTATTTCTATTAAAATGTAATCAACAGAAGTGTATGAATAACAAACTTATGTGTCGACACGCTCGGAACCGAGAAACTAAGTCCCTTCCAGTTGGGTCTCCACCACTTCAATCCTCCACCAAAGGCAAGCTCATATAAGAGAGACAATGAGGTTCTCCATCAAATAGGGAAGAGCTTGAGGGATGAACAATGTGTTCAGACTTAAAAGGACAAAGGGATGCAGACTCAATATGAAGTGAATAATTTCTCCAGAGTAACTTTTCTCTCAAAGTTGAATTATTCCCCCCTTTTCCATAGCTTGGATATGACCCATTTATATCCTTAAAATGGAACTGAAGGGTTGAGTCAGAACGTTTCCAGTATATGGAAGGTCAACAATCATGGATCTCATGATGTGACATGGAAACCCGACACCATTTTTTAATTTTGATCACAAAACCGATGTACGTGGGCTTTAATGGTTCAACCTGCGTATACAAATGTTGTATAGTTGTTAGGGCGCATATATGTGGAAAAATATGTTTTTTAGCTCTAGGATTTGCAAAAAGGGTCTTCAAGTCTGCATAGGGAAATGGAAAAGGCCTTCTGAGAAAGTTTGCATGGGGTGTGTTAGCATTTGGTAAATTTCCTAGAGGTTGAAACAAAAGAAATCTACAAAGGTAACTTTATCCAACCACTTTTGAAGTTGGGATCTAGCCCTTCCAACTTCAGAGAGGGATCTCTCTGTATGATTTAGCTATGTTTCCAATTTTAGATATTAGGCTAGGTAAATAAATAGGTAGGTTTTGTTGTCAACGTGTTTTTTGAATTGGTTGAGACAGTCTACACTTCTATTGGGCTATGGGGTCTGTGTTATAATAAATATGAGATACCAACCAGAAACGCAAAAGAAGATTTCTACAGGGTGAGATAATATACTCACTGGATCTTTTAGTAGCTTAAATGATGGGCAGAAGAAAAGATGAGAAAGATAAATTCAACTAAGAAGCAGTTAAGAATTTCTTAATTGAAAACACCAGAAGATAAACACTAAAATCTTTCGAGTCAGAAACAGGGTATCCAAGAT
>JASDQU010225479.1:3084-16051 GCA_032191745.1 Picea mariana | reverse complement strand
GACCAAGAGGAAGATTATATTGTAGTAGAATATGAGGACTGTGCACTTATTTTTTCTTTTGAAGAACATTTTAGTTGTATCATTTTGAAATGTTTTCTTGGGCTATAAATTTGTTTATATCGTATTAATAAGCACACTTCCACTTTTCTACAACTGAAATTGTGCCCGATGAAGTCCTGAAACAATTTTCAAGATTGGACACATTTGGCAGTCATGATATCTTAAAAAAAGAGCTAAAGGACTTTGAAGCCCCTGAGTCAGCAGGGACAAATCAAACTCCATCCAAGTCGAACCTATCTGGGAGAGACTATGGTACCAATATGTTTCATGTTTTATTTTAAATTTGGGTAAGGTTAATTTCATTTCTATCTGGTGACCAAAAATTAGATCAGATAAAGTCAAATCTTATGTCAAGGTTCATGGCCAAGAAGAATTCAAAACCATACATGCAAGAATTTTGCTACTAACTACAAAATACTTGATTTTCTCAAAAAATAACTGGATAAACATATAGAGATATAAATACTCTCAAAAGCTAAAGTTAAAGTATGATGGATGGCTTACATGATTTGTATGCAGATAATTCAGTTAAACAAATAGGGACAAGGGAAAAGATTTGAAACATGAACAAGAAAACAGTAACGTGGGTAGAGCTTCGAAATTGGAGGCCTAGCACGTGATATTACCATTTATATGCAATTTTCTTTACATACATAATAGAGCAATTTTATTTACATCAGTGAACAGAGGAGATTACATAACCTCCAGAATACAGAATGAACCTTTGTATGCAGTCCTCTTATACCTCACCTAACACTTCACAGCACGTGAAATTCATGGCAAGGAAAAATGGTGGTGTTTGTTGTGTGTAGTTCTCACCTGCCTCACCTGACATTTCACGGCAAGGGACCTGTCAGTTTACGGAAAGGGAAAATTAATGAGGTGGGAAGGAAAAAATCGCAGGAGTTACACCATCAAAAAATGGATATGTTGGTTAATTTTAAAAAAATAAAACACAAGGAGTGTTTAAAATAAAACATACGGCAATGTTTAATTTGTCTTCGACAGACGACGAAAAAGCACAAGATATGTCCCCTTAAAAGAATGCCTTCATCGTAAATACTCCCCAAGGGATAAAAATCTAAAAAATACCCCTTTTGATCTATCGCCGCCAAATTCAGTAACTTCAATCTTCATTAGATCCAAACCAAAGCTTCACATAGCCTCCAAGAGAGCATCACCATTCATAGAGAAATTTCTCCCACTCTAATACCATGTTGAAAACAAAGGAGAAAGGCCCCAAACCAAAGCTTCACATAGCCTCCAAAAGAGCATCACCATAATCACAAAGAAATTTTGCAATTTTACCTGCTCTAATACCATGTTCAAAACAAAGTATAAAGACCCTATCACATGTTTTACATCAAAAAATAAAAAATTACCATACTGAATGTATAGTGGAGAACATATCACACCACTGTCTAACCAACATATTAATAAGACACCACTATTGAGAACTGGAGCTCAAAGATTAATAAGAGACCATTGTTGAGAAATGTAGCTCAAGGAGGAACTTCTTGGACAGATTTTAGAGTGAACATGGAAGAAGTGGCTCGAGACATCTTCAAAAAAATGGTCAATAATTATATTTTGTACTTCACTTGGGATAAAGTGAAATATCATATATTTTTTAGTTGAGTTTAATAAAGTACATTTAATTATTTAATATTTACACTAGATTTAATCTCAATTGTACATCTCAAAATTAAATTAGTGTTTTGTATATTAAAGTTTCAGAAAAGCATAAATAAAACAAGATAGAGAAATATTTTTCACAGTGGAACAGTTGAGCAGATAAGCAACCAGAGGAGAGAAAACAGTTATACGAAAAAGTGAATCAATCAAAGCAGGTTGACGAAGGGCCATAGATGTTGATATTTGGGTACCCTAGAAAGTGGTCCCCTTATGTTTGTGAGTCTCTAAACACAAAGGGGGAGACTATTACCCTTAATAATTTACTTTATGTTCTAATTTCACTTTGACTTAGGAGATTTAAGTCAAAAGTGAAATATCTCACTTAAGTCATAAAGTGACAATTAATTCACTTTGTGGGTGAATTAATAGACATAAGGAAAACTAAGGAAACTTGAGAAAGTGAGATTTTTTAGATTAAATCTCACCCATTGATTAGACATGACTAGATTGAATCTAGGCCATTGGTATTTTAGGTTTGGCCAAAGAGAGGCTAAAGGAGGAAAAAGGGTAAGGATGATATTCATTCTTCACTTGAGAGAGGTGAGTGAAGAGAGGAAGAGAGGAGAAGAGGTTTTTGTGGAGAAAAGGAAAAGAGAAAGAGGGTGCACAATGAGAGCTTGAGTTCCAAGCTTGGAGAGGGTGCATTGTGCTTGGTATAGGGGCACATCTTTGGAGGAGGCGCACTTGGATATATTGGGCGCACTATTGGAATAGGGCGCAAGTGTTGAAGGGGAGGTAGGGCGCACCAAAGAGAAAAGGGGGCGCACTCATCTATTACTTCAACAAAATCTTCAAGGGCAGCTCATAAGAGGTGCATGTAAAGGACACAAGGGTTTCTTAATGAACAATTTCACTCTGAATCCATAATAAGATATATCATAATAATTCATTGTAAAAATATGATGATATTACAAAGATATGGTTTGCCTATATATAAATGCACTTTATGGTTTTTTTGAAGAGTCATGAACTTTTATTACATTAATGTTTAATTTTACTTTATTTATTATTTTAATGTCTTTATATTATATTATTTATTTATTTATTGTAACATTGCCCTTCCCTTAAATATTGATTTGTCCTCAAAGCAATGGTAAGGAAGGATGTAACTGGCGAAAGTGCTATGAGTCCCATGTTGCGTCTTCTTCCGGTAAATTTTTTGATTTAATCAGATATTCCTTGATTACTCGAGAATGTAATCTCTTTTCCCGGGTGGCGATAATGGTTTCGGGCTCTAAAATGATTCTTCCTTCCTCATCCAACATAGGAAGTATAGTTTGCACCTTTTTTTGTTTCCCTGAGACTCTCTTTAGACATGATACATGAAAAATGCTGTGGATACGACTTTTATCTGGTAAATCCAACTGGTAAGCTACGTGACTGATTTTTCTATTTATTTGATATGGTCCATAAAATTTTCGAGCCAATTTATTATTCCCATGTTGTTTAAGGGATAATTGTTTGTAAGGTTGAAATCTCACAAATACCCAGTCTCCTACTTCGAACTCTCTTTATGTTCGGTTTTGGTCAGCTTGTTGCTTCATTTGATTCCTTGCAACTGTTAAGTTTTCTTTGAGTAACTGAAGGATTTTCTGACTTTCGTCTAAATGGTCTTTTACTGACGCAACTTTTATGTGGCTAGTGGCCAACTCCTTCCACGATGGAGGTTCGTAACCATAAAGAGCTTGGAATGGTGTCATTTTAGTTGATGTGTGATAAGTGGAATTATACCACCACTCAACAAGGTGCAACCATTGAAACCATTTATTTTGTTTGTCAGAGATAAAACAACGAAGATAGGTTTCTAAACATTTATTGACAACTTATGTTTGACCATTTGTTTGAGGATGGTAAGTTGAGCTCATATTGAGAGAGGTTCTGATCTGTTTGCAAAATTATCTCCAAAAAATCCCTTTAAATTTTGCATCTCTATTGCTGACAATAACCTTAGGGAACCCATGTAGTTCGTAAATATTTTTATAGAATATTTCAGCCCTTTGTTTTGTTGAATCTATTTTCCTTACTCCAATAAATAGTGCATACTTGGTTAGTTTGTCTAATACTACTAATATTTTATCTTTTTCGTGGGATATGGGTAGTCCTTCAATGAAATCCATTGAAATTTCTTCCCATTTTTGGTTTGGAATGTGTAACGGGTGGAGTAACCTCGGGGTTGACACATTTTCATTCTTGTTCCTTTGACAGAGATCACGTTCTGCTACATATTTTCGAATATTTGCATTCATCCCTTTCCAAAAAAATGATCTGTGTGCATTATAGTATGTTTTGAAAAATCATACGCGACCTGCACCTGGGCAATCATGAGATTCTTGAATAACCTTGGCTTTAAATATTGAGTTGGTATTTAAGTATATTCTCCCTTTATACCATAAGATGCCGTTCTTCCATTCGAACTTAGGGTATTGATTTAAATTGTTGATTATAGAGAAAGTCTCCAGGTTTTTTGCATACTCGGTTCAGATTTCATCCAGCCATTCTGGAATGGCTATTGATATTGCAAAAACTTTTGTTTCTTCATATTTTTGTGATAGGCAATCAACCACTATGTTTCCTTTTCCTATTTTATGTAGAGCTTCCGTATCAAACTTGGTAATTTTCTCTATCCACTTTTGTTTTTCGGTTGACAATGTTTTCAGTTGTAACAAGTACTAGAGACTGTTATGATCTGTACGTATCAAGAACTTACTTCCCAATAGATATTGGCGCCATTTTGTTAATGCAAGCATGATGGCAAGCATTTCCTTGTTGTAAGTGGATTGGAAGCATTTTGTTTTATTTAATTTCCTTCTCTCAAAAGCTATTGGGTGCCCATCTTGCATCAATATTGCGCCAATTCCAAAACCTGACGCATCACACTCAATGATGAAAGGTTTGGAGAATTCAGGTGTTGCTAATATTTGTTAATGTTTAAGCCATTATTATAGATGTTTGCATTTCATTAGATAATGATAGCATAATCCAAGATCACTGAGAAATACACAATCACAAGAGACACATCATTTATCCTGGGAAACCCTCTAGGGGAAGAAAACCCAACAAAACTTCCTTAATATAAATAGCCAATACAATGCCAAGAGATATTTTNTTATACAAGTCTGGCACGTGTGAAGTGTCTCTTCACTGGCAGGGCCGACTTCTCAAACTGGGTGGGTAAACCCACCTTTATTATATTTCTGGGTCTCTTTATTATCTGCTGGGGCCGACTTCTTATTCTACCTATTACAATTGTCTTTTGACCAATCTGCAAAAGGGGATTTGGTCCTATTACAATTGTTGGCGATGGAAGTCACTCCTAGATTGCTTGCAGGAGCAGAGCCCGACGCCCATCAGTTTTATGTCACGGTTGTTTATAGATGGGTGATCGAATGGAAGGAAACTCAAAACAATGCAGTTCTAACTCTGAAACCAGGCCAGATATGCATGAGCAAGTGAGGTCTGTTATAAACTTCAGACAGTGAGTTGTAGTAAAGGGTGAACAGGCGGAAGACTTGTACAGGAGAAAAGCAGGGGTCTGTTATAAACGGCAGGTTTCTAACAAACTGAGGAAGAAGACGTCCAAATGCGATATCATCTTACATTCAAACGCAAAACCAGAGAATGCAGCAATGCAACAATAAATCTTTTATCATAACATAACTGCCCTAACTCGCGCGACTCAGTCAATCACGAACTCTCTTAGCATGAGATGAAAATTAGATGGAGTAAGAAGAACTTTCTGTCATAAAACAAGAAAACTCAAACACAGATGCATAAGCTGGAAACTAGAATAGCAATTAAAACTTTACAGTCGGGAGCTCTGCTCTACCATCGATGCCTACAAAAATACAAAAACGGAGTCTATATACTCAAGAAACTTCACCCCACAGAGGCGTGTACAGTCACTCACAGCCGGGTGTCCCTTCAGTCAAACTCGTACCGATGTCTTCTTTTAAGCGCCATCTTAACTAAGCATGGCTCCTGTAAGGAGAGTAGTTGAGCCATTAAGTGTTGGGCTAGCGTGCGCGGACTTTTCTGTTGAGTTGAGGACTTCGGCATGGTTTCTCTGGGAAAATCGATACATAGGACCTCCTCGGGCAGGCGACTTACCAGAACCTCCATTCCCTTAGTTAATGAATGAGTGGAAGTCTCAACCACCCACACCTACCATCATTTACTCCAGGCGAGAACAGTAAGGAGATCGGATCCGATGGCACCTTGAGGTTGTGATGATCCTCTCTGCAACTGAACTTGGCGCCTCCGGCCTTCTTTATGCAGCTTCTTCCTTTCCTCAAGTGACCATGGGCTGTGACCATATGCTTTCAGTGTTCGCTAATATGCAAGGACTAACGTTCGTTGATTGAAATTGCGATGAGCGATATGCCAAGAAGGCTTAATCTGGCACCACGTGTCCCTCTGAGATCTGATGGATTAGAAATTACCCGATACCTTTGTGGGCCTGGGTCCGGGACTCTCCCGGCATCTCGTGCATCAGAACATAACAGAGTTGCTTTTTGCACCTTGGAGTTGCGACGGGCGAAACGCCAAGACGGCTCAACTTGTTGCCAAGTGTCCCCTTTGGATGAATGGCTGAAAATGCTTCGTGGATGTCATGAGCCCCAGCTCCTATGCTTTCGGCGCTTCGCGTCTCGCGGCTGGGAGGAGGATGGTCCTTATGTTTCGAAGTCACGATGGGCAAAAAGGCGAGGAGCCTAATCGCGCACCAAGCATCCTTCTGATGGACGGATGAGATCTCCTCGGCAATACTGCGAGCCTGGGCTCTGGACGCCTTCGGCACTTCGTGTCTCACGGCTAGGAGGAGCTAGTCCTTCTGCTTTAAAGTCACAATGGGCGAAAAGGCGAGGAGCCTAATCACGTACCATGTGTCCCTCTGGATGGACGGCTGAGATCCTCTCGGCAATACTGCATAGCTCTTTTTAGTGTCGGTGCCCTCCACAAGTAACCGTCGGCTAAGGCTTAAGTGCTAGCGCCCTTTGCAACTCGCGACCTCGCGAGTTGGAGTGTCGAAACTTGTCACTCTCCTTTCGTGAAATCCCGAGAGGTGATGGCTCTTTTCTTTTCTTTTCCACAATTCTCGCAACTCGTGATCTCGCACAACCAAAGGATATGGTCCACCCTCTGAACTCACGAACTCTGAGTTCAAGAAATGAACCTCCGCATCAACTAATTGCAATCAACGGTCCTCGTTACTTCGCGAGTTCTTCACGGAGACTTCTGACCGTTCACCTCTTTAACAACTTCTGCGCTATACTTGGCGTGACTCGGCTGACTGCAATTACCCACCGACCGTCGATTTGCTTCGCAAAAATAGACCTTGGATGCTGTCGACGACACTTTGCCCGCTCGCTTGACCTGCTACTTGGAAAAAATAGGGATTCTCCCGTGCTACGTTTGATCATTTCGTGCAAATTGCAGACCAGAATGCTCTCGAGCCCATGACAAGATTTATCGCTAACAACAATAACCAACATGATCGATCCACAATGGGAATTGATCCTATGAATAATATATCAATAATAATAAGAATACTCTTTGTAGTTACATTATTTCAACACTCCCCCTTAACAAGAAGGGTATTCTTCAGCGGCATCATGAGAGAGAGAGGACAGCATCATCAACAAAATCAAGTGGGTGAAAGGACAACATCTTCAATATCATCTTGGAACACTGACTGGCATATCTATAAATCATCGAAAGTTTTCTTCATTGGTAGCATCATCATTCTCAAAGAAATGCCATCATCATCTGCATCAATATGTATTAGTATAAAAACTGATACATCATCGTCATCACAGCACAAGGTTGCCTCATCATAATACAAGACTAGCTTTACGTCACAGCTATCAAGATGGAAGCTCAGTACTTGTCTCATCTCAATGTCTTGCTTTACGTCAAATAACTCAAGCTGGAAGCAAGATACTAGACTGGATTTACGTCACAGTTATCAAGTTGGAAGCACAGTACTGGTTTGATCTCATTGTCTTGCTTTACGTCACAACACTCAAGATGGAAGCACGATACTAGACTGGCTTTACGTCACAGCTATCAGGCCGGAAGCATTGTACTAGTCTCATCTCATTGTCTTGCTTTACGTCACACCACTCAAGCTGGAAGCAAGATCCTCGTCCTGCTTTACGTCACAACCATCCAGTCGGAAGCAGGATACTAGACTAGCTTTACGTTGCAACTATACAGCCGGAAGCATAGTACTAGTCACACATCATCTTGCTTTACATCTGACAACTCGGCCAGAAGCAAGGAACACATCTCATCTTGATTTGCGTCTGACAACTCAATCAGAAGCACAGAACACATCTCATCTTTCTTTACGTCTAACAACTAGGTCAGAAGCAAGGAACAACACATCTTGCTTTACATCTAACAACTAGATCAGAAGCAAGGAACACCACATCTTGCTTTACGTCTGACAAATAGGTCAGAAGAAAGGAACAACATCTTGTCTTGCTTTACGTCTGACAACTGGGTTAGAAGCAAGGTGCACATCCTGCTTTACGTCACAACCATAAGGTCGGAAGTAGGGAATATCTCATCACAACAACTACTCCCCCTTTCGAGGAAGGTCATTTCGGACTATGCCAAGCTTATCTCGGAAGTACTCAAACTTCACACGAGATAGGGGCTTGGTCAACATGTCATCAACCTGTTCATCTATGCTAATGTACTAGAGCTTCAAGGCTCCTCTCTGTACCATGTCACAGATGTAGTGATAGCGGATCTCTATGTGCTTCGACCTGTCGTGGAATACAGGATTCTCTGTCATCTTTATGCAACTCTAGTTGTCACATAGAATCAAGGTTGCTCTCATCTCTAAGTCAAATAGGTTGGTCAGCAACTTTTGAAGCCATATAGCTTCGCAGCTAGCAAAACATGCAGCAATGTATTCTAATTCCGTTGTGCTGAGAGAAATACCCGATTGCTTCCTACTCTGCCACGAGATCATAGCTGATCCCAAACTGAAACATCATCCTAAAGTTCTCTTCCTGTCAGAAACACTTCCTGCCCAATCTGCATCAATATATCCACTCAATCTAAAATCATGATCTCCATCATAGCTGAGACCATAATCTATTGTACCTTTAAGGTACCTCATCACATGTTTTGCAGCCACTAGGTGGACACGTCTGGGTTCTACCAGAAACTAAATCAATGTGTTCACAGGAAAAAAAATGTCTGGTCTGGTGTTCATCAGGTATATCAACGATCCAATAATCTGTCTGTACAGTGTGGCATCAATCAACTCTGACGAAGTATCGACCAGCAACTTCGACTTTTCTTTCATGGGCGTATTCATGGGCTTGCATTCCAACATGTCGAATCTCTTTAAGATTTCGACTATGTACTTCCCTTGGTTAAGGAAGATCCTCTCGGGACTCTATCATACCTCAAGACCTAAGAAATAATGCATTAGGCCAAGGTCTTTCATTTCACATTCTGAGGCAAGTCTCTTTTTACATTCAGCGATGAGCTTTTCTTCTCTAGTTAAGAATAAGTCATCCACATATAACAGTAAGATTATTGGCTCATTATTCATAATTTTGAAGTAGATATTTGAGTCTGCTTTACTCTTGGTAAAGCCTAAGCTCGTCAAGAAACTATCTATACGGTCATACCAAGCTCTAAAATATTGCTTCAATCCGTATAAGGCTTTCTTCAGTCTGCAGACATGAGACTTCCTGTCTTCAACCTCAAATCCTTGAGGTTTCTCTATATACACTTCCTCTTCGATAACACGTTTTAGAAAAGTTGGCTTCACGTCCATTTGGTGCAGCTTCCACTTCATCTTAGCTGCAAGAGCTATTATGGTTCTGATCGAAGTGTATCTTGCCACAGGAGCAAATGCCTCTTCATAGTCAATGCCTTTCTTCTAGGAAAAAGCCACGAGCGACAAATCTTGCTTTATACTTCTCAATACTTCCATCAGCAGCATGTTTTATTTTGAAGAGCCATCTAGAGGATACCACATCTTTATCCTTTGGTCTGGGAATTATTTCCCATACTTCGTTCTTCATTATGGATTGGTATTCCTCTGTCATGGCATATGTCCATTCTTTCTTCTAAATGGATTCTTCAAAACAGGTAGGCTCCTCTTCTAGGAGATCACACATCAAAGCCGTATAACTGGAGAATGAATTTGGTCTTTTCACCTCTCTCATGGTTCCTTGGGGAACACCGTACTTCTCTCCATCTTGAATAAGCTCTCTAGCCCAAGCTGGCTTTCTTTTATAGAGGATCGTCATCTGAGGAGGTTCTTGCACTTCTACTATATCATGGTCTTCTAGAAGTTCCTCATCAGGGGAAGTTACGACTTCCCTCATTGGTTCTACAACTCTAGGAACCTCCCTCATTGCATTATTGGGGATTACAGGTTCCTCTTCGCATACCTCTTCAAGCTGGCATATTTTAGATTTCTTGAGCGCTACATCAAAGTTCACATCCCTGCTGATCTCAATGTGATGTTGACCTGGTATATAGATTATGAAGGCCTTGGAGGCCTCACAGTATCCCACCTTCTTTTCTAAAGGGTCCATCTTGTTTCTATTTTCTTTAGGTATATGAATAAACACTGGACAGCCAAATATTTTAATATGGCTTACCTCTAGCTTCTTTCTGGTGAACATCTCTTCCGGTGTCTTGAGCCCAAGTGAACTATGGGATAATCGGTTCTGCACATAAACAGCTGCCATTGTTGCTTCTGCCCATAAGCACATAGGAAGATCTTGATCTTCACAGCTTCTAGCATGGTTCTGTTCTTCCGTTCAGCTACATCATTTTGTTGGGGATTATAGGGAGTAGTGAGTTCCCTCTTGATTCCAACATCTTTGCAGAAGTTCACAAACTCTTTTGAGGTATATTCTCCTCCATTATCTAACCTGAGTATTTGATTTTTATTTCAAAAAGGTTCTTTATCAAGGCTTTGAATTCCTTGAACTTACTGAACACTTCATCTTTAGTCTTCAAGAAATATATCCAAGTTTTATGAGAGTAATCATCAATGAATGATACATGGTATACATACCCACTAATGGAGGATGATGGCATTGAGCCACACACATCTGAATGAATGAGTTCTCGAACTCCTTCTACTTTGTTGTCTTTCTTCGGAAACGGGGTCTTGATGTTCTTCCCTTGTGCACATCCATTGCATACGCCTTTATGGCCACCTTTGAGTTCTGGTAAACCTGTGATCGCTTTGCATATGTATGGTAGCACCAAAGTTCACATGGATTCTTCAATGGCGTGGGTCATGGTAGATTCTTAGTGACCCTTTAGCTTATACGAGCCACCTTCTTCTTTTCCAATGATGATTGCTTCATTTATGGTCTCTCCTTTAGCACGTTGCCTTCTGCAACCTTCGCTATAGCTTCCTCATGTGACCTGGAGCAAGGTCAACAAAACAACAAGCAAGAATAATATCCTTTTGATAATATAAAGCAATAGCACGAACAATCATCACAGTAGCTCCTTTAGAGCTATCACTTATAATTTATCTGAAGCAAAGATTAAAGGTAAGGAATACAATATGAGGTGAGGTCAACACTCTCATAGTGTTGTGACCAAGCATTCTTCCATGGAAACCTGGGGCTAACACACAAGGTTTATACTAGAGGAGGTGTTAGTTGTATCAAGCAAAGCATTTACCTCTATATACTCACATGCTATCAAGTATAATACTTTACGACGGCTGGTATCTCAACTATAGTCATCAACTTGTCATGTGTACCTTTGAATATTATTAATCTTGATTAATCAAACCTGGAGCCTTGTCCTCAAGAATGAGTGCTTGCTTTTCTTCTAGGTCTCCTTCACTCAAGTGATGAGTGCTTTCTTCAAACTGTCTGTTGTACTAAGACAATATGCTATCTTGATAGAAGGTTAGGTTAGAGGATAATCTTTTTGATCAACTTTTAATCCTTCTAATAATTTGATCATATCTTCAACTTGCAACACTAATCAAGATAATGTCATGACAAATAGATGTATATCAGAATAATCACACCTGGTTTGCATCATTCCTCTGAATGTGTTGGATATTGAGATCCTTCTGGATCTATGGCAAGAGATCCCTTCTCCTGCAAATACTCTTTAGGGTTTAACTATTAAACATATGTAAGTGCATACCTCTGACAGCATTTGCAGGTAGTGGCTCCATCTGGTAGCAGTGGTAATCATTTCCAACTCTTAAGAAAACTTCAAGGGTGATTGCAACTGGTTCTACGGCTGCAACTACAACTGGTACTGCAATTGCAACTGGTTCTGAGACTGCAACTGCAACTGTAACTTAGGGTTTTATGAGGAAACCCTAATTTTTCAAACTTTCAAATTTTGAAATTATGATCCAGGGGATAGATGCACTGAGCTGAGGTGAGTTGGTGCAGTCAAATTTCTAAAAATCCAACTTTTACTCCTTCAAATCTGATCTGTGGATTTCTGGACTGGTGCTTCTGGTACCTCTGGTACTCTGGTACTTCTGGTACTAGTTTTCTGGTACTTTTGGTACTTTGTGAAACTAGGGTTTCACTTTCTGGGAGATCCAGCCACTGAAAAGGTGTGTTGATGATGCCAAATTGATCCTTAGGGGAGGGTGCAACTTTCTAGATAGTTTTAAGGCTGAAAAGCTTCACTTTTGAGAAACCCTAATTTGCAGGTACGACAACAATGACGTTTTTCTCTTGCGAAAGATGCTTCCTTCATCTTGGCTCTGATACCATGTTAATGTTTAAGCCATTATTATAGATGTTTGCATTTCATTAGATAACAATAGCATAATCCAAGATCACTGAGAAATACACAATCACAAGAGACAACATTTATCCTGGGAAACCCTCTAGGGGAAGAAAACCTAGCAAAACTTCCTTAATATAAATACCCAATACAATGCCAAGAGATCTTTTATGCTAATACAAAAAGTCCTCTCCTAGACATGTGCCACTCTCTCTCTCCTTCTTCTCCCACAGCAGATCCGAACTTGTCTCTCAAACTGAGCAAGTGAGTTATGTCTAAGTGAGGCGTTAGCCTCCTTTATTTATACAAGTCTGGCACGTGTGAAGTGTCTCTTCACTGGCAAGGCCGACTTCTCAAACTGGGTGGGTAAACCCACCTTTATTATATTTTTGGGTCTCTTTATTATCTGTTGGGGCCGACTTCTTATTTTTCCTATTACAATTGTCTTTTG
>JASDQU010225478.1:16906-28150 GCA_032191745.1 Picea mariana | reverse complement strand
AACCTGGTTCTCCCACAAGTGAGGATGATCCTTATTACAAAAATAATAAGTATTTATAAGTTTTTCCACAGGGTAAAACCTCCCTGTGGAAGTTATCAAACTGTTTACATAAAATTTGGGAAAATATCCCAAGTTTAACTAAACTAGGAAACTACAATAAAACTAAAACACACAAATATCCTCCTAGCCTGTCCAACATGTCCCTTGCAATTCGAATTTACCTGAAATAGGTCAAAAATGAACAAGTTAGAAAGATTCTTTATTAACAAAATGATAAAAATCTACTCCTATAGACTAGCTACAGAATCATGTGATTATGTAGCTGGTCTAAATAAGACACAGAATCAGCATCAAAATCGATTGAAAATCTTTTTAAAGAATTCAATTTAATTCACATCCAATAGCTATTTGAAAACGAATCATTCAATTTGAATTTGTTATACCATTCGAAATCAAATAGGATAAAAAATCATTCAACCGAATACAAAGATAAGTGTACTTTGTTTCTTTGGTTACCACAAAATCGAACGAATAAGATCATAATTAATCGTTGAGAAATTGTTTGATATTCAATTGAAACCAATATAATCAAAACAAATCATAGGTAATGTTTAAACAAGAGATACTATCAAATCCAAACAAAATCATTTACAATTCGTTATAGCTGTAATGACATAGCAAATGGTTTATACCATAAGTGAATTAAACCAATACTGGCGCATAATTGTTCATAAGCAAAATCGTGACAGGGTGTAACAAAGTTTGTATGAAATATCCGATCGTTTGTTTTTGAAAATTGGGGTTAACAAGATCGATTGACCTTGACCAAAATCGTTCCACTCAAACGAATTGTAACCGGATTTGGTAGAGATAACACAGTCAATCAATTCTTTTTGCCAATTTAAAATCAAACAGAGCATTCATTCATGATATGAATCTAACTCATGAAAATGATCTAACTAACAACAATCCAATCGAGCGAATCAATCGGCTGGGGTTTATCATAGTTGTCATGAATCAAATCCATTCCACGATTCGGGCGCATTTGCACAGGCTTAAATGAGAGCATTGTTTTTATACGAAACAGAGTAGTCCTTTCCAAATTAAATTGACAGAGTGGTATTCCTGATTTGGAAAATTATATGACACAATATATTACAGTATCGTAACCATCAAACACATTGAAATCATTTACCAATCACAGCACCCGAATCATAACAAAATCAAATCCAAACATGATCATATTCAAAATTGAGCAAGAAAAACTTCCTATTCGGAGTAAATACAAAATGAATTGAATTGAAAACAACTCGTCAATTTCATTAACTCAATCAGGCAAACCAACAAATCAAATCCAAATGATAACCATTCAAATTCAATAAAAATCTATCGATGGCTATACTGGGAATGATCAACTCATGTATCAAAACGAAACTCTGTTTATTTTTAGCAAAGAAACAAAATATACAGGATGATCACCGAATGACAGAGGCATTTGAATGAGAGACTGAGCTATTTAAAAATAGAATTCGAATTATTATATTAACCTTGATCATTCACAAAACAAAAACGATATCAAATTTTCATACCTGTACAATGACGAGACGACTTGGTCACAAAAATTTAGAATTGATAACGGCTGTGGATGATTCAACATTCTTGAAAAGGATGGAGCCTGTCGTCTTCTGCTTTTTATCAGTTGCTTGGAGTTGGTCTCTCTGGCTGGTCAACCTTGCAATATGATTTTCTAGTGATTGAATTTTCGATTGGAGTATGGGAACATAAATGTAGTATCGTTCCATCCATAAATCGCATTGGTCACAGGAAGACTGTGAGGGGTTTGAAAGAGCGGGCGAGGGTTTGATCATATGGCTGAGGGTTTTGTTAGGCAATTTAATACCAGGGTAGCTGGGATCATTTCTTAGGCAGGGAGGAAGATTTGACACGAAATCGTAAGGTGGCTCGGGACATAAATCCTATGAGTAAGGGTACTCACTGGCTAGAAAACGTTCCACGTCAGAATCCGAATCCTCACTAAGGATTATAGGTTTTGACTCAGCAGAGGGTTTAGGTTTGTTCCTAGCCATTCTTGAAATCATCCAAGCGTTCTTTTTACCCTTGGCATAAGCCGTAGGGTTTGCCTTGGGATTTTTGCATACATGCCTTTTAATAGTCTCGACCTTCTAAGTTTCAATGTCCGGTAACTCAATAGGAGGGTCTGCCGAGGGCTTAGGAGAGGGCAATAGGATATGGAAGGGAATAGGTGGCTCGACCTTAGCTTCAATCAGCACAGGCTTGTCAACCTGTATAGGGTCCGAGTCATCGAAACCATTTCAAGTGACGAAAGCTCTCCAACTATCACCATGCAAACTCAAATGATAAACAATGAAAAGCTTAATAAGCCCATGATGGAATAGGCTACTATCAGCCTTCTGTCTTTTAAACTTTTTCGACATTTTATATAGGCTACGCTGAAAGTAAAAGGGTAAATTCAACGGGTATCCCATAAAGTTTATTAACAAACGCAGATGGTAGAGGAAAACTAGTCTGTATCGACCTTCACAGGTCACGAACTGTTTGACTACCATCAAAGTATCGTGCCATCGTGTTTTAAGTGCAGAGATGGGCATACCTCTGTCACAAGAGGTGACTTTGTGCGAGACAAACAGTAGCGTTCATGGAACTTCCTCGACCTTAGAATTTTTGAACCAACGTTGGCCCGAGGATGGTAACCCTGTAGCAGAACTGATAAATCCCTCGTCGATTTCCAACTGGATGTCTCCCACCTTGGCTCTACAGCCATCGAAAGTTAGGGCGAACTGTCATGCTACAGCTAGATTAAAACCCTCAAAACGTTGCACGAAGGTGAGCCATCCATTATCCTCCAAGTCTTTGTGGGCATTGTTAAACATTAACAAGGCTTGGTTTTCATTTGGCTCGATTCACATGACTAGTGTCATGGAGCCGAGCACATGGTAAGCCGAGGGTTTGGATCATAACACACAGGGGCAGAGCTACCCGAGCTAACAGAGGTGAATGGGCATAAGATATAGGCATAAATGCCATCGTGCGAAGGTGGTGGAGCTTATCCCTACCATGCAAAGCAATTATTGCCAAAGTACAACCTCTGATTTTCATAGTTGTTCAACCCACTATTCCATAGTTCAACAATCATATCCCTTGGACGACCAATGAAAACAATGGTGAGTGCATAAACCAACGCACAAAATCAACGTTATGCCATAGTTTTTTAACCATTAATATTCAAATTGAAATCAATACCAAACGTTTGACCATGCGCCAATGTATCAGCTCAAATCAATAGTTTAACCAATGTGCCGATGAGTATTCATATAATCAACAAGCCAATAGTTATGAAAACATAAACATAGGCATTATATTAAAAAGATATATATGAAAGATTTAATCATAACACCCAGGTATCTTATGAAACCAAAAGGTCAAGTAGATCAAATAAAAATGCAAATCCAAATGCCAATGCATTACAAACTCAATGAAACCAAGTCACATAATCAATCGAAGCATGAGTACCGCTCAAAGGATCTTGCCAATTGTATAATGCTAAATAAAAGGTAAGCGCAATAGGAATATCGACAAAAAGATAATGACAGTTAAGATAGTGATTTGAAAGCAACTTCGAAAGAGGAAGTTTTCATGCTTACAGTCGTGAAAACAAAATGAAGGTGAATGTGCAAATGTCGCAGAAAATAAAAATGTCGTCTATTTGAAAATTGCGAAGAAAAATTGATGTTTGCAAAACATTGGTGTAGGCAGCTTATAAAACAATGGAAAAAAGTGAATTGGCTACCAACAGTGGGGAAATACTTTTCCATTTAATCTATTTTCCATTTTCTACCCATGATCAGAAATCACATAGCTTATTAAGACCATAATTGATACACCAGATTTTAAGGGGTCTTATGTCTTCCATTTTCCCCTAAGGTACCTTTCCCATACTTATATCAGTCCAAATATTTATGGATTCTCCAATTAATGGTTCCCACGAAATCTTATAATGAATAAATGGGATGAAAATATTATAAGCTTCCAAATAGGATATCCTTTGGCCAGGGGAAGAGGTTTGTATAGACAGTGAGGCCTAAGAGGGATGTGATATTTTTAGAGAGTAATATTCCACCAATCTATTGTTCATGTGACTAGTCTACATGCCAATTTTTCTCCCAAGGATGCATTCATTAAAGAAGGGCCATGGACATTTATTCCCCCTTTCTCTACTAGTTGACATACAATATGCCAATTTATTAAGAAAAGTTTCATAGTGTTTCTTCTCCCTCCATCCCATAGGAAACTCCTGAAAGTATGCAAAATTTTATTGAGGAGTCCCTTAAGAGCCAGAAGGCCTACACATTGAAAAATTGTTAATGCTGAAAGAACTAACTTTAAGGGAAAATTTTTACATGTTGGGTTTATTCATTGAGATCCCCAACTATGAATGCATGCTTCCATTTTATTAAGAATATCCTGCCATGCTTCAGAATTTGATGATCTAAGAAAAGTAGGCATCCCCAAATATTTAAAGTGTGACCAATTAATGAGCAATGGGAACCCGAAGATTCTGAATATGATTGATTAGATATGTCCCGATATATTACACCCATATATTTTTCTCTTGTTACTATTGATTTTACCTCTTGATGTAATTAGAAAGTTATCCATTTTTTTTTAATCTCCATGCAATAATTTATGAGACATCCCCTAGAAGGAGGGTGGCATCGACAAATTGGGAGTGGTTGATATATTTGATTCCACGATCAATTTGGATACCCAAGAGTCACCCAATTCAACATTCTACTTATAATTTGTGATTGAGGGAATATGCCATTAAGATGTAGAGAGAAGGAGAGAGGGGGAAACCTTGACAAAGGCCCCTACTTGATCTAAAAAAATGTGTTGGTTTGGCATTTAACATGGGTTCCATCTAAGGGGATCCTATACACGTTCGAATCCATTCTTTTAATTCTTTTGAGAAACCATATTTTTTTACTACTAATAAAAGAAAAGAATGCTTGACTCTATCAACAACATTTTCTATATCTAATTTTATGACCATACCTTTATATTTACGGCATCCGCTGGAATGAATCGCTTCTTGCACCAAAATTATGTTATTTGTGATTTGCTTGTTCTCCATGAAACCACACTGATTCTCTGAAAGAATCTTGGGGAGAAGTGGTTTAAGGTTGGTAGCTATAATTTTGGTCAGAATTTCATAAGTTGTATTGCACAAAGAAATGGGCCAAAATATGGAGAAATTTGAAGGATTAGTTTCTTTGGGAATGAGGGACAGGAATGTTGAATTGGTTGTGCCTCCCAATTTATTTTTTCTCAAAGTGTAATTAATCATACTCCTTAAATAAATTTGATTATATCCCATAAGTGCTTGAAAAACATGGCAAAAAAACCATCAGGACCTAGAGCTTTGTCATGTTCTAGACCCCTTAGGGCCTAGTAATTTTCCTTTTCAGTAATCTCTTTTGTAAGAGAGTTATTTTCTTGTGTCGTTATACTATGTGGAATATTCTCTAACATTTCCTACTCAAAGGATTCATTTTCCTATGTATTTCTTTGAGATTAAAGTTTTTTGAAATGTTGAACTACAACTTCCTTTATTTGATAAAACATTTTCAACACTTTCTCTATTTTACATTGAATGTTTTTGACAATATGTTTGTGTAACCTTTGTTCATCTTGTTTGTGAAAGAAATATGTGTTTAAGTCTCATTCTTGTACCCAAAGAATGTGAGATTTCAACGTCCAATGTTCTTATTATTTCCTCATGGAGGCATGAATATTTTGACATGCTTATTTTTCCTTCATTGTGGTTGCTTCTGTTACTTCTTCATTTTCCGATTCTTGTTGAATTTCAATTAGATCATAAATTTGAGCCATTCTTTATTTGTTTGGAGGGACATAAGAAATTTTAACACAATATTTTAAATCCTATTTAACCATTCTCAATTTACTCCCCCAGATAAAATTTGGAGAGCCTAAAATAGAATAGGAATAGACCTTCTGGACAAAAGAGGTGACTCATTAAAAATCGAGCCAAAGGGGATTGAAATGAAATGGGAGTGGGCCAAAAATTTTTAGAGGAGTGAGGGAGAGAGTGATTGCCTTATGATATGAAAGGGAAAAGGGAAGAATGCATGAGGAAATTTCTAGGGGAAGGAAAAGGAGGTTTCTATGAATAAGGAAGCAATCCAAACGAGCAACAATGTGGCACAAAAAAGATCTTCTGTTACTCCAAGTGTATTTTCCTTTTGTTGGATTTATGTTCTCGAGATCCCAATACAAGATAATATCCTCCAACATTTTTCTCATGGGGTCATGAACCCAACTTCCCCCTCTTTTTTCTAACTGATGAAGGTGGATGTTCAAATCACCCCATTTAATGATAGTGGCTAAATCCAGTGTTTCCTTAACATCAGAAAAGGAAGACCAACATTCTAAATTTTCTAAATAACTATTTAGCATATATATTTGTTGGGCACAAGATATGATCAATTTTATGACATTTATTAGATACTTTTGTTGAATATATATATATGTGTTTTCATGTTTTGGAGAATTTTTTGAAGGGATTTTGTGCCAAAACGCTATGATCCACACCAGGTATGCATAATTCATGTTTTATGATGATATTGAGTATGATTCAATATGATTTTATGTTTCTAGAGATCTAATTCACATTTTTTGGTGTCATGGGGCAAAATCGCATCATGTTTTTGCTTCCGACACTGATTCCAACACTCCATCTGGTACTCAATCTGGTACACGGTCTGGCACTCCACCCAACACTCCATCCTGCACAAAAACGATGGGTGATTTGGTAGTTATGGTATTGGCGACCAATGATGGTAAAATTAGGAACATGGGTTTTTCTCGTGCTTTCCCCCTACAGCTACTAAACTCTTGACTACTCGGTTTGGGTTGTTGAGCTGGGCGATTATTGGCTCGCTCCATTTTGGCAGTTAGGGCACCATTAATGTAATTTACTATTTTTAGAAGAGGTTCGACCCTCCAGTGGTCAACCTCTTGGTCTGTAAAGCTTATAAATACCACTGTGGTGATCATATAATAATTAAGCAACATAATTAGTGTGTTATAGACAAATACAATTTTCCTCTGTTTTGTCATTTTCATTTGCCAGAATTATCTAAGACTGTGTTTTTGAGTTTTAATGGTGAAATCACTTTGCTGAGTTCATGGTGTGCATTTGAGAAGTGATCACGACTTCCTAGGGAGGGCATCAACAGTCTGGTAACTGTTCTATGTGTTATTTATGAATTTCATAGCTTGGATGTCTTTTATTTTATTTCTTGTATATGAAATTGCTATTTTGTTTCTTTGTCATATAATTTGTTGTTATAGTTTAACTATTTTAGTTTCCTTTTGAAGGTTAGCATGAAGGATTTTGTCAATATGCACTGACTCTGTAGTTAGTAGGAACAAGTTTGCAAACTTAAACACTAACCTCATGATTGATTAAATAGTAGATTATATTTTCTTTATGCTTTTAAAATCAAGTTTGAACATAGTAGAACAAAATTTTAGTTTATGTTTTCTTTAACGAGGCTTCGGTGGATGGATAGGGTTAGCTTCAGTTTTTATTTGTAGATTGTTATCATTTAGATTTTTCTTAACTAGTTGTTAATTAATTTATTCATTAGTTTACTTGTTATATGCTAGAATCATGTTTAAATTTTTGTTTATAAGCATTCTCCTTTTTGCAATTTGAATTGTTGAAATAGGTCTAGCTTAGCTTTACTTTATACAATTTCTTTCCTAGATTTAGGTTGCAATTCTAGTTTTTAGTTAATGATTGAATGTAGTTATGAGTTTTCTTACGTAGCATAAAGTGAAATCAAATTTTATAATCTCGTTATATTGTTGATGGTTAATGCATGATTACATAATCACATGGATATGTAGGGTAATTGATGTTGTTTCTGTAATGGCTAAGTTTTCCTTGAATTGCTTAATTCACACCTTTCACTTTGTTATTGAAATTAATATCGAGTTTATACCACTTGAATTATCTTTCGTTGTCAAGTGCCATCATGATATTATAAGACACCGGAGACATTCACACAACCATCAACACTATATTTGAGTTTTCATAGGTTAAAAGATAGTTTCTTGTTTTTATAGACCAGAAGATAGTTTTATTGTTGTTGTAGGATAAACAGTATTTTGCTTTGGTAGATTAAAGAGCAGTTTTTATTATCATAGATTACAGGTTAGTTGTTAGTTCTTCTTTCTTTGAATTAAGTAGATTTCCTTTTGTGGATTAGAAATAGATTTATTAAGAATAGATTTCACTTGATTCCTAGCTTAGTTAAATTCTTATTGAGTAATCTTAATTAGTTTACTTGTAGTAGAAGTTATCCTAGGTTAGTTAGTTGTTTACTTGGTTGAATAGTTTTAATTTCTTACTTGTCTATTCTTTCTTTGATAGTATAGTTGCTTGCTTTCATAGGGTAGTTGTTTAATTGAATTCAAATAGACTAGTTAAAGTAGTTTTCTATTGCTATTTGTTTATTGTTATGCTTAAATAGTTTTCTTTTTCTTATTCTTGTGATTAGTTAGTTTGCTTCGTAGGGTTTTTCATTTTCTTTCCTAGAACTGCCCATTGATCCTTGGTCCAAAAGTACTTAGGTTACCTAGTTTAAGTTTCTTTAGTAAGGTTTTCTCATTAGATAGCTTTGCTTGAATAAATTATCCCTTAGATAGCCACTTCCTTAGTTAGACTATACTACTACCATCCCTTATACCTTGGCATATATTTTGCTACAACTCTAAGTTTACTTACCCTGGATTGACAATTTAATTTAGGGTTTTTAGTGTGTTTTTAGTGCTTATAGAACACCCATCATTTTTGGCACCATTGTCGGGGAGTTGTCTCAAGGTAGGAATTAGTTAGGAAATAGATCATTTATAGAACTTAGCATTAGATTGGTGGCGGGGGAAATTTAAGACAAGAGGTAACAATCTGTGCATCTTCTATTGCAGGCTCCCCCAAACCCAATGGTGGTTTTTTCCTTTTGTTTTTGTTTACTTTCATAAATAGACCTAGAAACCCAATGGTAGCTTTTTATTTTTCTTTTGTTTACTTTCATGAATAGACCTAGAGACCCAAAAGGGAGATACATTAAATCTAAATCAGACCTTTCAACCAAGGTTCCTTCTGATCTTTTCGGGGAAGGAACTTTCCACTCATAAGTATTGGCATGTTTACAAGAAGAGTGTGATTGTCATTGATGGAAAGAAAAACAACAACAATATAATGCTTACAGTTATTGATGGCAAGAACAACAACAAAAAAGGTATGGTTACAGGAAAGAATAGTAGCGACGTTGACAAGTTTACGGTTGGGAGACAACAATAGAAAACAGCCAGGCAAGGAAGATTAGCAGTGATGATGACATCGAAAGATCATAAGCATAACAATGAAGAGCAATAGTGATCATTGGATCCCATTCATAATTCTCAATGACCGTTAGATCTGAATCCATATAGGAGGAGTGCAAAGATGGAGGACAAATCTTGGGCATTAGATACGAGCATAGGGTCCAACCATCGTTGGATCTAGGATAACATGCACGTTCTTTAAAGTGTTAGGAGAAGAAGACTTACAAAATCCTGAAAGCAAGAGGAATTTCCATCTTCGGGCAGGAAATGTGGTCATAGATCAACATTTTGCTGACTAGAAAGTCAAAGGAAGGAGGTCCTCTAACCTCTCGAAATCGTGAAATGAGAAACCATGATTTAATCTGATTCGTTGATCAAAGGGAGATCGTGGACCATTGATCTCACTCCATTTTGGAGTTTTGGATACCGAGAGTTGGAGGTGTCAAGGACACTCATGACAAGAATGATGAAATCGAAAAATGTGAAATGTCGAAATACCTTCGGATCATTTCGGGGTTCATGACTTGGAGTGTCAAAACACCTCATCACAGAAATGTTGAAATGCCAAAATGCAAAACGTCGAAATACGTTCAAATCATTTCAGGGTTTGTGACTTAGAGTGTCAAAACACTTCATCACAGAAATGTCAAAATGCCGAAATGTGTTTTTGAATAAGAATGTGGTCATAGCCAGTGGTCACATCTGTGGAAGATGGAGGAAGGATCTAGTGCAACCAAGCTCCATTTCAGTGATCAGGACGTGGAGTGTCAAGACCCTGTTGGCAGCCAATTCAATTTTTTTTCATTGCCTTAAAAGCTGCCTACACCTATGTCTCTTGAACTTCAAATTTTCATCGCATTTTGCAAATAGACGATATTTTCATTTCATGCGACACTTGCAAATTAGTTTCRATTTATTTTTCAYGAMTGAAAGCGTGAAAAMTCCTCCATCGTTATTTGAAHTRTCATGAGCTTCTCATTGATATTCTGAAAGGCACTTACCTTTGGTTTATTATTATGTGGCTGAAAAGATTTTTTAAACTATGACGTTCTTGCTTTGATTGCGCAACTTGACTTTTATTTGATTGATAAGGTATTGAGAATGTAAATTTATGAACTATACTTGATTATATAGGGGTCATGGTTGATTTTTTTTTTTATATGATGTGATCCTTACTATTTTAAGCTCTTGACTTATCGATTTTATGAACTCTCTTATCACAATGTTTTTATAAACTTTGATTACACATTATGCAACAAGCGCACGGGTAACATATGAGTCTGATTTCATATTGGATGGCAATAGTTTGAAGTTATGCAATGGCACGTTGGTTAAACATTTGGGTTTTGATTTAATGGTTTGAATTATTACTTGGCGCATGTTTAACTTTGGGTTTGATTTAACGTTGAACATCCATGGTTTCAAACCATAGATTGGCGCATTGGTATAACTATCCACCGTTTAATCCTTGTGTTGGCCGAAGATTTTGGTTATGATTTATTGAACAGCGATGTACTCTGCCATTACTATGCTGCATGGCGGTGGATAATCCCACCACCCTCGCACGTGTTAATTAATTTTCATCCCCTTTCATCGTTCTCAGCTGTTAGCCCAAACGATTTTGCTCCTGTGTGTTTAATCCGAACCCTACCATGTGCCCGCACCATGGCTCCTGTCGTAAGGACTGAACCCAATGGTAGCTAGGCATTATTGATGTTCGACGGTGCTTACAGTGACCTTGAGGAATTCGGATGGCTCTCGTTCATATGAAAGTTTGATGGCTATAACCCA
>JASDQU010225478.1:1373-16806 GCA_032191745.1 Picea mariana | reverse complement strand
ACACAAGGATCACTATAGAACAAGTAATTGAAGCATCAATTATATTGGGACAGGAGGCAAGACCACTCGAGCCTTCCACATAACCAAACAATACAACCTTTTCTTTTACACCACCACCAGGAGATCCTAACTTTGAGGACATCATATACCTTGAAAAGGTGAATAATTGTTTTGGTAGTTCAACCAATGTAATTATCTCTCAAATTGACACAGAAACTTTGGCACCAATAATATCAACTGGCCCGAGTAGAGTCCCAGATATCCAATCAGTAGGAAGAACTTTCCATCAAAGAGAAACATTGTTATCTTCAAAGATAAAACCACCTAGGTACTCTCTTTTTGGAAATCAAACCAACATGGATGATGAGGACAATCATAACAATGTAAGACATGGGGAGGAAGAAGAAACTGGAAACCAAACCGAAACTACCTTCGGGTTTCCAATTTTGGAAACCACCCCAAATGTCAACATGAAGAATATTCCTCTCTTAGCATTGCCTACCTTTTATGGTAAAAATAGTGAAGATCCAGACACATTCCTATTTGAATTTGACATCTTGTGTAGGAGATACAACTACGTATAAGATGCCCAGAAACTAAAACTCTTTCTTGCCACCCTCAAAGACTCTACACTAAGATGGTTCATGGGGTTGGGAGAATCCATCATTAGGTCTTGGGAAGCCATGAAATACATATTTCTTAAGAAGTACAAAGACTACTGCAAGACCAAAGAGTCTCATAATGACATCCTTAAAATCCAATAGTTAGAAGATGAGACCCTTGAAGATTATATGGAAAGATTTGGTTATATCTCCTAGAAGTCAAAATACCATGACCTCCCAGAGGATGCAATTAGGGCTCTTTTCCTTAAGGTAATTTTAGAAGAATATCTAGAGATGCTTAACCTAATGGCATCAAGTGACATCTCCCATAAACCATTTGCCGAAATATGTGAAATATGTAAAAATTACTCAAGGATTAGAGCCAAAACAAGGAAGAATGTTTGGGACCTTTATAATAGAAACTTAAAACCAGTTAGTTCAAGTGGTATCACAAGAGAAGAGATAGGGAACCTTTTAGAAAATTTCATGACAAATATCTTAAGCACAATAGGTTCCAAGTTTGACACCCTAAAAATTAAAAAGAAACAGGAGGAGGAAAATGCAACAATGAGCATATATTGCCCAAGATGTTGGAGGAAGAATTCCTCAAGGGGATTCCCATTAGACAACATTTTAGTTTGTTGCTTCTGTACAGAATACCATTCAACTAAGAAATGGCCATCATTGCCCATTTTATTAGCCATATATACGAGTGGAGATCCTGGGGAGTCTTTTTATGCACCTAGGAGGCCATGGAAGCCTAGGGACGAACCCACAGACCCAAATCTACAATCTCAAGTTCCACCCTATTACCAACAACAACAATAGTGGAAGTCACCAAATTGGGAAAAATGGTCTACTCAGTACCAACATCCTTGGCCTCAAGGATGGAGAGGAGGGAATAACCAAGCAAACCCTCAAGCTCCACATATCCCCATGTCCAACCATCCTTATCCTCAGTTCCCACCAAACACTCCACAACTTTTGCGAGGTTTTGTTCCACCACCTTTACCTCCTACTCCACAACAAAAACCGCTACAATATCAGAATGCAAGCTCCCCGAGACTGACACTATTACCGACACAACCAGTGTCGAATCCCAATATTAAGCCTGCTCAACCTCTTCACAATCTTGAGATGCAGGCCTTCACGACGTATGTCATTACTCTTGTTCCATTACAGGAAATTCAACTAAGATCGGGAAAACTTCTGGATAGGCAGAGACCTTCAGTAGTCATCCAAGAACAAGACAGAGAAGAGACCACCAAACAACCCATGGATGAAACTAGGTGGTAATATGTTATTATCCCGAAGAACCAAGAACCCAAGCTTCCCCAAAATGAACCTTCACAAATTACGAAGGTCCCTCCTTATCCAGACCGATTGGTAATCGAGAAAACTACCACCTGACCGGAATTTGACATCTTGAATGAATTGAAGAATAATTGTGTCAAGATTCCCCTGATTCAATCCATTAAAGACATTCCAATCTACATTAAGGTAGTCAAATAATTGTGTATTAAGAAGTCAGGTAGGAAGAAAAAGGACCCTCCTACAGTACATTTTGTATGAGGACTTTCTGAATACATACCAAAGAAGCCAAAACTAGCAAAATATGGGAACCCATGAAACTCCGTAGTGACCATAACTATTAATGACATCTCCATTTGAAACACTCTCTTATACCTAAGGGAAGCCATCAATGTTCTGACTGATACTACCTTGGAACAATTATAGATACAACCTCTTCTTCAGTCTACCCCAACCATTTTGGAATTTGCAGATAAGACCAGGGTTATACCTAAAGGAATTTTAGATGATATCATGGTTACTTTAGCCTCATGGGAATACCCATTAGATTTTCTTTCCATTCACTCAAAGGAACCTACCAAATGCCATCTCGTCATTTTGGTAAGACCTTGGCTAGCCACAGCCAATGCATTTATTGGTTGTAGAGAGGGAGAAATGACCATCTCAAACATGATTTCTATCCAGAAGCTCACCATCTACCCTCGAACTCAACCTATCATGGAGAATATATGGTGGCTTGAGTTTCCATATGATAATGAGGAATGGGAAGAACTCGTATTTCCAAGTGACCATGCATGGACACTTCAGGAGGACACAACGGAAAATGTGCTAAATCAATTTATTTCTTCTATCACATGTGCGGATTTTCCACAGTCTTTTCCCCAATTTGAGTACATGTTTGGGGAAGACTTTTAGGAACAATTGGACCCATCCATTTTGTCTTCAACATATTTTATCTTCAAGATAGATGAGTCTTCCGTGTCTTATACTATGCCCTATGAGATTAGTCCAAGGACATTTTTACATATAAACTTTGGGCTAGATATAGACCAATAGAAGCAGTTAGTAGATATCCTTAAAAAAAAATCAAGAGTGTTTTCCTGGGAATACATTGACATGAAGGGTATACACCCCAACACATGCATCCATCACATATATACCCAGGGGGGAGTAACACCTATTAGGAAACCCCAAAGAAGGATGAACCCAACACTCAAAGATATAGTCAAAGAGGAGATCCAAAATTTGTTAAATGTTGGATTTATATATCCCATCTCCGATAGTAAGTGGGTATCCCCACTTGTATTGGTTCCCAAGAAAGTGACCAGGAAATGGAGAATTTGTGTTGATTTCCGGGAACTCAACAAAGCCACTCTGAAAGATTACTTTCCTCTCCCTTTCATTCACCAAGTTCTAGATACCTTGTCTGGAAAGAAGTATTTTTCCTTTTTAGATGGGTATAGCAGGTACAATCATATTCTTATAGCTCCCAAGGACCGGGACAAGAATACCTTTACTTTTCCTTGGGGAACCTATTCCTATAGGGTATTACCATTTGGATTGTGTAATGTGCCTGCCACATTTCAACGAGCTGTATTAGGGATATTTGTAGATCTTATTCATGATTGTGTGGAGGTCTACATGGATGACTTCACAGTTTATGGAAACACTTACCAGGAAGCATTAGATAACTTAGAAAAAGTCCTTATTAGATGCCAAGAAATGAACCTATCTCTAAGTCATGTAAAATGTAAAATGTTGTTGACTGAGGGAGTGCTTCTAGGACATCATGTTTCATCTGAAGGGATAAAAGTTGATCCTGCAAATATTGAGGTCATCGTCAAACTTCCACCCACAAAGACTCAAAAAGAGGTGAGAAAATTTCTTGGACATGTCGGATATTACCGAAGGTTTATTGAAAATTTTACAAAAAATGTTGCACCTATATTTGGATTGTTAATAAAATATGTTGATTTTGTCTGGACTGAGCAGTGTCAATCTGCCTTAAAGCCCTAAAAGCTAAGTTGTTTTTGGAACCAATTCTTAGAGGGCCCAATTGTACTCTCCCATTTCATATATCCATTGATGCCTCCAACACCACAATAGGAGGGGTATTAGGGAAGAAATAGGACCATCAGTCCTATGCCATTTATTTTGTGAGCAAGAATTTGTCCCCTGTCGAGTTAAACTACACAGTTACTGAAAAGGAATTCTTGGAATTTGTTGATGCTATCAACAATTTTTGTCATTACATTAAAGGTTGCGAAGTATTCTTACATACAAATCATTCTTCCATTATATTTCTCATGAAAAAACCCATAACTAATGGTTGAGTGACTAGGGGGCTCATGTTATTACAAGAATTTAGTATCATTGTCTTGACTAACCTGGAAAGGATAATGTGGTAGATGATTTTCTTTCCTGAATAAAAAATGAGGATGATGATATGCCTGTAGATGATATTTTCCTAGACGATCACTTCTTTTCCCTTTCTATCAATGCCCCATGGTTTGCAGATATGGAAAACTATCTGGCTACTAGGAATTTACCGTCTCATTTGTCACTTCATGAAAAGAGGAAAATTATTACACAGAGTGATAATTACTCTTGGGTTGGTCATGACCTTTTTTCGCACAGGTCCTGATTTGATTATTCATAAATGTGTCTGAAAGGATGAGGTACCATAGATACTATGAAGTTGTCATGATGGACCATGTAGTGGCCATTTTTCTGACAAATGCACAACATATAAGGTGTTACATTCAGGTTACTATTGGCCTAGCATTTTAAAAGATTATGCCAAGTATGTGAGAAGTTGTGATAGTTTCCAAAGTATAGGAAGACCTACGTCAACTGACAAAATTCCCTTGCGTGCCCAAGTTATGATAGAACCCTTCGAAAAATGGGCCCTTGACTTTGTAGGACCAATTTCACCCATGTCCTGTAAAAAGAACTATATTTTGGTTTCTACAGACTATGTCACCAAGTGGGTAGAGGAAAAACCCCTATTCAGGGAAACAAAGAATTTTGTTGTTGAATTCATATATGAAGACATATTTACCCACTTCAGTTTCCCTCATAAAATTGTTACAAACCAAGGCACTCAATTCACTTCCAAGCTGATGAGAGAGCTAACAGAGAAATATGGGATTAAACACTGTAAATATTCTCCATATCACCCGCAAGCTAATGTTCAAGTAGAATCTACAAAAAACGTTATAGAAGCCATCTTGACCAAGACTGTTCAATTACATCATCGGGATTGGGCTGATAGCCTCCCAAAGGCTTTGTGGGCATACTGGACCACCTAGAGAAATACCACTGGGCATACTCCTTATGAGATACTGTATGGGAAACAAGTGCTTCTACCTATAGAATTCCAAGTAAGGAAATTTTGTATTGCCGTAGAATTAGGATTGAACTTAGATGAGGCTCAGAAGCAACGATCCCTACAATTGAATGAGTTGGATGAAATCGGGCAAGATTCCATCCAACGGAAAATATTAGTCCAAAACCAAAGGAGCAAGTGGCATTACAAGTTTATTAAGAAGAAACACTTCCAACTTGGTGATTGGGCTCTATTGTTTGATTCCTGATTCAAAACCTTCAAAGGAAAACTCACCACTCGGTGGTTGGGCCCTTACGAGGTAGACATTGTATATGACAATGGAGGTGTAAAAATTAAAAAAATTGATGATGGACAAGTCTCCTTTGTAGTAAATTGAAACCGACTTAAATTTTATCATAAGCCCATTTCCAAAGAGGATTTTCTACAGCTCATGTCAATGGACAAGGCACTAGCCTTATTATATGGGGAAGTCCCCCCTTGTTCTTGAAAATATTTATGAATTTTCTACTGTATATATGTAAATAGTTTTTGAATTTTATTAATAAGGCAATCCTAGAGATTTCTGTAAGTATTTATTTCACCAGGAGTAGACAGTTTCAAGGAAATATAAAAAGAAGCATTTTTCTTCAAAACATTGTTACACTTGAATTTTTGTGTCTTCTAAGCACCAAATGAATATTGAATTACTGTAATTAGCCATATTTTTGCAAAAAATCTCATTTTTTTAAGGCAGTCTAAAGAGGTTGATATTGAAACTCTTCACCACCGTATAAGGAAGTGATACCATAACTATCAAGCCTAGAGGTCTCTCGTACATTTTTTCCAAGAAACGTGAGTAAGTGAGTAAAGTGTCTTTATCAAAGAGTAACAAGGAGGTCTAGTTAGTGGTTAATCATGGAAACATCACAATAACTACAAAAGAAGAAAGTGAGTTGAGCCTAGAGATACCTTTTTGTTCTTTCTCAATGGTACCATCCACTACACACTAAATAGCTTGATTATATCATATATTTAGATAGGCCACGTCCGCTTAAGTACCCCTTACATCAGGACAATCACTAAGTAATATAACATAAATTCATCCTCTAACATAAATACCATCCCAATTAAAAAAAAAGAACAACAAAGTTGTTTTCAGAGTTGTCCCCCCATCTTCTTGCATAAATAAATATTATACTAAAATCTTAAAAGATGGAGGGTCAATCTCTGAGGGTGTAAGAGGCTAACCCGCTGGGATACTGAATAGGTCTGTTGGAAGCAGGTACTAGCCTGTGGTATGACTAGGTAAACCTACCGGAGTACTGAACATGATTGTTGGCAGCGGGGCATTCTACCTATCGAGGATGGTAATCTAACAAAAAAAGAAATAATAAATTTAAACTTGTCTTGATGTACGACATTACATGAAGTATGTATGGTTAAGATATAAGGTTAATGAAATCCATAAACTTGTCATTAGGAACTAACTCTAAGACTATATTGAAACTCTCTTGCCTCCTCTTCTTATTTATATATAGGATCTCTTATCCTATAGGTGGGGCCATCTTCTAACCGTCTCGTCAGACCAATCTGTGAAATTTATATTTACACTTGACATACTATAAATCTTCAGCTATTGGGGGAACTGACTGGTTTCCTATACTTTTGATTGTGAGGTGTCACAATACTTAGGTGTGGGGGAGGGTTTCATGAGATGACAAATGATCATTGCCTAGAGAAATAAATCTTTGCAATTTTTTTTTTATTAATTCCATGATACAGGTTATTAAATTAATATTCATTTTATTTTTCAAGTGATAAACTTATGTGTGATATAAATTCCTGAACATATAATTAACAAACCACTTTATCGGTTTATTTTTCATTACAGGATTGACATTACATCTATTATGCTTTCTATAACCTCTTCATTGTAGGTTTGACATTACATGTCCTATGCAAGAGGATTGAGTGAGCATGATGGCAAAATCAACAAAAAGGGAGCATTATGCCTCTGCTCATTAACCACTATGATTGTCAAAAACATTTCAATATTGCAGGCTATCCATTACAGGAGGTAAAAATGTGTTTAACACAGTGGTGTTGTATGAAGTGTCATATGAGGTGCTGTATGAAATGCCATATGAGGTGTCGAATGAAGTGCCATAAGAATTACACACCAGTACCTGTCCACAATTCCAGGTAACCAGGAATCAATGACATTCAATTAAATTGGTTGCAAACAGTTAAGAGTGAGGATGAAAACTTTAGAAATGTTCATGATCAAATGTCCAAGTCAAAATACTTGGACATTGATCTAATTGTGCATCATTAAACCTTCCCCCAAAAATGTGCCTTCGAATTCGAAAATTCCCACACATGGAAACTCGTGCACACATGTGTGAAAACAACTCCACCATAGGTGCATTCAAATACAGGATGGGTAACCTATTATCCCAATTCACCTTTCCATTTTCCTTGCCTTGTGTTAAGAAATCGTGCTCAGCCTCTGCCATTTCTTCCCCTGTTCAAATCGCGTTTGACCATGCTCAATTTGTGCCATCCCTTGGCCCGATCGCACCCTCTCTTTGTGACTTTCACCTTTGTCCATATCTTCACCTCATCACAATTCCCAAGAGGTATGAACCCTGTTCCTATGCATATCTTTTTGCCATTCCTGAATTTTCACAATGCAGAGAGGTGTTTTTGCGTACAGGTTGGGGGCTATTTTTGTCTAACTTGCAGGGCCACAATGATGGCATCTCCATGCAATTTTCCCCCAGTTTCAATGGGAAGAAAAAACTTGGGGTCTTATCCTTTGGGGTCTTAGAAGAGTCCATTGTTCCAGCCACAAATCTTCCAATAATGGGAGATAGATGGTTCAAAAACCACCAGCTGTTGCGCTCAAGTTATAACATGGTTTTTAAGCCCGAATTCCAGAACATTTCAGGAGAAAAAGGATATTCTAAGGAATGGATAAAGGAGGAATTTATCAAACCTCTCATCTTCATCAAGAGGTTGATCACATGCAAAGGTAGATATTCCACTTTCAAAGCCTGTCATTTCAGATTGCTAGCTCATTTTCAGTTCAACAAACCTTTGGATTTTCCCTTCTACTTTCTAAAGAGCTTGGAGAAGATGTCCTCCCAAGTGAGGAAGAATGTAACTAACCCCCACAACAACCTCTTTCACCATGGCTTAATCAAACTCCTTGTTCTAGAAAAATTAGAGAAATAAGGGAAAACTTGGGATGCATTTATCTATCAATTTGCAAACCCTCACTTGACAATTAAGACCGGAAAAAGGCCACTTTTCCCAAGGACTATCTCTCCATCAAAGCCCCGCTCTCCAAGGACTCCAAACCCCCTTGCAGAAACCATCTCTTTAACGAAACAATAAAAAATCTTGTTGACATCCCTGCTTCCTCATCAGGTAAAAAGACCAAGAGTAAAGATCAAAAGAAGCCTATTGTTAACCCCCCAATGCCTTCAATCTCTCTTGATCCCACACCTAAAAATATGAAAGAAGTGATTCAACAAGAATTTCCCATTGTTACCACAAATAAGAGGGGAGCCAATCGATTTGGTAAAGGACCCTTTCAAAAGAGTACCTGGACCACAAGAACAAAACTTTATGCAAAACCCCTTCATGCTTCGGATCCTATCCAAGTGTCCTCCAATCTTGAGAGCCCTCACAAGAGACTTAGGGAAGTTTCTGCGGATGAATTAGAGCCACAAAGAAAGACAAAGTCAGAACCTACCTCTCCTTATTAATCCCCTATTACTCCCACTTCACCCATGTCCACTCTAGATTCTACGAATGATATATTGTCCACATTTCTCAAACGATCTAAGCCTTCCTCCGAAATCACTGATTTTTCCCCAGCCATTGAGAAGATACAAAAAGATAATTCTTAGCTCTCCAACACTTGGAAGAAAGGAAGACAATAGACACACACCTTCATCCTGATAATGCAGTCCTCCAAGCAAAGGTAAACTCCCTTCAACGGTTGGTTGATAAGATGACCAAATCCAATCGCAGCCTCAGAGCACAACTGAAGGAACACAAGAGGCATAAGGCAAAGTCTTCACAGCAAGAAGGAGAATCTTCCAAAGATGATCCTCCTCAACAAGCTTAGTCACGAGGGGTAAATTCTTTTTTTTTGCAATGGGACCTGCAAAATCATAAGTGTGGGGGTAATGTTGGGCTCGATATATGATCAGTTTTATGACATTTATTAGATACTATATTGAATGTATATATGCGTTTTCATGTTTTGGAGAAGTTTTTGAAGGGATTTTGTGCCAAAACGCTATGATCCACACTAGGTATGAATAATTCATGTTTTATGATGATCTTGACTATGATTCAATATGATTTTACATTTCTAGAGATCTAATTCAATTTTTTTGGTGTCACAGGGAAAAATCACATCATGTTTTTGCTTCCGACACTCCATTCAGTACTCAATCCAGTACCCAGTATGGCACTCCGTCTGACACTCCGTCCTTCAAAAAAATGATGGGAGAATTGGCGGTTATGGTATTGGCAGCTAGTGATGGGAAAATCAAGAACATTAGTTTTTCTCATGCTTGGCCCCTCCAACTACTGAACTCTTGACAACTCGGTTTGGGTTGTTGAGCTGGGTGATTATTGGCTCACTACATTTCGGCAGTTAGGGAACCATTAATGTAATTTGTTGTTTTTAGAAGAGGTTCGACCCTCCATTGGTTGACCTCTTGGTCTGTAAAGATTATAAATACCATTGTGGTCGTCATACAATAGTTAAGGAGCGGAAGAAGTAGTGTGTTATATACAAATACAATTTTCCTTTGTTTTGTCATTTTCATTTGCCACAATTATATAAGACTGCATTTTTGAGTTTTAATGGTGAAATTTCTTTGCTGAGTTTGTGGTGTGCATTTGAGAAGTGACCACGACTTGCTGGGGGTCCCACCATCAGTGTAGTAACTGTTCTATGTGTTATTTATGAATTTCATAGCTTAGATGTCTTTTATTTTATTTCATGTATATGAAATTGCTATTTTGTTTCTTTGTCATATAATTTTTTGTTATAGTTTAACTATTTTAGTTTCCTTTTTCATGTTACTATGAAGGATTTTTTCAATATGCACTGACTCTATAGTTAGTAGGAACAAGTTTGCAAACTTAAACACTAACTCTGTGTGTGATTAAATATTAGATTGTATTTTTTTTATGCTTTTAAAATCAATTTTGAAACAAAGTAGAACAGAATTTTAGTCTATGTTTTCTTTAACAAGGCTTCAGTGGATGGATAGGGTTAGCTTCAATTTTTATTTGTAGATTGCCTATTCAATTATCATTTAGATTTTGCTTAACTAGTTGTTGATTAATTTATTCATTAGTTTACTTGTTATATGCTAGAATCATGTTTAAATTTTTGTTTATAAGCATTTTCCTTTTTTCAATTTGAATTGTTGAAATAGGTCTAGCTTAGCTTTACTTTATGCAATTTCTTTCCTAGATTTAGGTTGCAATTCTAGTTTTTATGTAACAACCCTAGTTGAAAATATGCTTAGGGATTATTAAGAAAAAATAATTAGGTGATTAATTGTCTTAACATGGTTTTAACTAAACAAAGATTGGCATAATAATATTAATTAAATATTTATTAGTTAATTAATTGTTATAATTTTGATTAATTAATTAATTAAATTAATTACCTATCACATTGAATGAACAGGGTAATAAATTTAATAGGGTTAATAAATTATATTGTTTAACTTAAAGATTACATATACAGAGGGGATAAGGGCATTAATAAACGGATAAGGAACATTAATAATTGGATAAGGGGCATTAACTATGTGGATAAGGTAATGAATGCAGAGATAAGGAAATAAATGAAGAGAAAGGGCGGTGAAGGAGGGGGATGAGCGGAGGAGGCTTACGGATTTGGGGATTATCATTCTACAGGGGGTTTTGGGAGGGTTCTCTTGGATTTTCACAGGAGAGTTTGAGTTTTGTAGTCGGGAAGGATTAATACAGGGGGCACCGGTTTGCTGGGGGTTTTGGGCACAGGGGCCAGGATATCCATATGGTATCCTGGAGCTAGGAAGTTGTCCTAGTTGGTAGGGTGGAAACAAGGTTTGGGCAGAGTTGGTCAGCGCATTAGGCAACAACAAAGCAACTGGCTGGACAATCGGTTCGACGGAGAAACTAGCATCAGGAAGAGGTAAAATTGATTATTTTGTTGAGTAATTCTTATGCTATGGATACAATTTTAATTTTTTTTTTGTCGAATATCATATGCTCAAATGTTGGTGATTGAATTATTTCATATAAGAAAGAATTGTATGCTAAATTAGAATTAAATTTTGTATTTTTTTTACGGCTACTACACATGGTATCAGAGCTATTTGTTTGAAAGCTGGGCCTGAAGGGCCAAGCTCTAGCTTCAGCTCCACCTCCTGCAAGCCAAACCCACTAATATTTATTATATGCAAATCAATATATATCTTTTTACATAATGCTTCCTCCTCCCAATAATTAAAGAAAAAGGCATATAAATAGGCATAAATGATATTATAGGCATATAAATGGGGATATGTAAAAGACATTTATTTAAACTGTTAAAAAATAAAAATAGATACATATAAATGGAATGTTTCTGCATATCAGAGCGCGACTTCCATTATCCATCAAGAAATGTATAGCCGAGACACTACACATACCGGCAAAAACAATGACAAAATTTTCTTTAAAAACACGTAAAATGAGTGCAAACCAGTAAATTACTAAACTAGATACGAATTATGAATTAAAAAAAAATACTTACACATTTAACCTATTTTAATATTACCACTGTTTGTTTGCATGGTAGTTTCACACCACACTCCATACTTTTGTAAAATACTTCTCAATGTTTTTATGTATGACAGAAACTTCAACGTTCGGCGAGAAATATGCAACTTTGCCTCTGACAGTTACACTAGCACAATCAAATCCTTGCTAACAAAATGATAACTAAATCCTTACTAACAAAATGAGAACTACAGTAAGCATGTTGCACATATAGCTCGGGCCCTAATTATGTAGGTCCAACACATTTTCCTATGTAATTAAGCCTTAAGGTCATTAAGGGTCAAACTATTTCTGTAGGTGCATTTCCACTATTCAATACTAGCAACAAAAAAAAAAATTCTACCAATCAATTGTAAATTGCATAGCTCTAAATGCCAATACAACCAAAAAACTGCATAAAATTTAGTATTAGGGTTTGGGGGTTGCAAGTTCAATTGCAGAACTATAAGCTATATGTATTTCCCCATTATCCAATATTGGATTTGAATCCATATGGCTATATTGATTTTGAACAGGTAGACTTGGCAAAAATATAACTCATACAACTAGTTATATATATATATATATATCCTCCTTTGCATCTCAGGCACGTTACCTAAAAGATATTGAAAAGATGTACCTTCAGAAATCAAAATTTTGAGTCGAAGAAATATCAGCTGAAATAATCCCCAATAATCTATGAATTAACCTGAATGAGAAGGAGAGGAGAATTCGTAATAGCTTGTGAGCCCGACACGTCGTGCAACAGATCACCCAACTGGGAAAGGGTGGGTGTAGGAATCCAAAATCCTTGAGAGTAACATCTGCATCATTTTCCACGAATAACACTCCTTCGCCCGTGTAGTACACCATGAGCTTACCGTCGGGGGTCTCTCTCAGTCTTTCGACAAAAGGATAGTACAACACCAACACCTTCACCAACGCTTCTCTGATAACTCAGACTAGATCATCACCTTTCTTCCGAGAAGTCCTTTCTCATCAACGAGTTCCTTAAGAATGGTATAGAGCCTTTTGTTACGATGTATCACTGGTACATGCCACAAACTCTGGAGAATGAGTGTGGGGAATTTCATAGCAACAGAGTTGTGATAAAGAGGTTCACGCAGGGTCGTTGTTCACCTGCATTTGGTAACTGTACAGCCATAAATTTTACAACAGAGCTTTGCATGGTATTGTATAATATGTTTTTTTTTGGACATAGCTTTGCTGTAAAAAAAATATATAGGAGTAAATATCAGAGACAACAGAAAGGTTCCATTGACATAGCGATTGTCATGAACTGGATGGTGTCGTATTCAAATACGTTTGTGCTTGATCAATAGGCTACCCAGATTCTCATGAAAAAGAGATTCGAGTCGAGATAATGTGCCCAAGGCCCGCTGCGTCCACCATTCTGGGAAGGCGATCCGGTGCGCAATTGACCATTTTCTACTGTGGAACGATGAACGTATATGACGAAATTCCTCCAGATAAGGCACAAGCCATCATGTTAACTGCCAACAGTGGAAATCATTCTAGATATCCACTTACTAATGTCCAGAACATCTATTGATGGAAGACTGAGCTACAAAAATCTCTTCCTGTCATGAGTTATAGGAGGGATCAGGGATCCACCGCCAACCTGCTGCTTGCAAGGTGCACACAGAAGCATTCCCTGCAATGTTTTCTGGAGAAGCGGAAGGAGAGGCTGAATGAAAACGCAAAGTATCCATATATGGAAACTGAAGCAAACAACACTAAGCCTCAACGACATCCATCTTCATCGATGCATTCAAATTCTCCTCTATAAGCCCATCCTCCTCCTTGGAAATCCATTCCAAAATAACAATTTATTACTCAATTTCATATACGATCTCACTGTATTCCCACCATTCATAGCCTGTTAATATCAAAGGGTTGGTACTGGTTAATATAGATGGCTGAGAAAAAACAGCTTTATGCCCAATTTTTCCTCCTTCTTCATGTATGATTCATGACATCCAGCTATATGATTATCGAGATATTTACGATTAAAAAAAAAATGCTCAAAACATTGGCTACAACTCTAATAGTAATCACCTCGCCAACCATTTTGCCTCACAGAAACCCTACAATATACCAAACCAAAATGAAGAAACTATCCCGAGTCAGAAACGACAAGACTAGATAGTAGAAACCCACGAGGAACTACGAAGTGCGCAACAACCAGAGGAACGAGAGAGGGACAGAGCAAAGTGGAGAGGCGGCAGAGGAAGGACGTGTTTAGGGTTTGGAGAGACAGGCGTAGGATTATTTTGGAGGAAGCGGGAACGTGGGCCTCATGCGAGGACCCATGATGCCGATTTCTTATATATGTAGTATTTCACGAGTAATTTTTTTTTTTTAATTTTAATTGTTTTAAATTAATTGTTTTTTATTTTAATTATAATTATTTTAAAATAAAGTTTTAGAATTATTTATTTTAATTTTAAATTCTTAAGTTAAATTGTTTTAAAATAGTTTAAAATTTTAATTAATTTAATTTAATTAGGTCTTTACACATGCTAATTTAACCAATTTAATTAGGTATTTTGTACTTTTAAATGAGTAAAAAAAAAAAAAATGAATTATTTCACTTAATTAAAGGGTTTTGAACCCGCGACCCCCACCAAGCGAAGCGCCTTAAGAAGAACACTAATACCAACACACCCTCATAAGTATTTACAAATAAATTCTTTTACTTATTTAGATTAATGGTAACATTGTCGGGATAAGAGTGGTATTATTATCAGGAAGGTACAATATGAAGATTAAGACTAATTGGCTTATTACCTAACCTAGAGATCCGGAGCCAGCTAACTGAGCTGAATCATAATTAGAGAATGTACTGGAAATCAAGATAAATGATTATTTAGCACTATTGATCTTAGTGTCCCAAGTATCAACTCCGATTGTCCAAGCGTCAGGCTCACGAGACCGTACACACAATTCGTCGAGTTGAGCGCCAAGTCCCTCCACTCCATTCCACCAGTCAAAGTCAATGCTAAATTTCAATGCAGCAATCAAAAACGCCAACACTACATGCCAGGGAAAATCTCATGAGTCAAGCATCGGAGGATATTTAGTTGTAAGAAAAAAGTTAAAAAGGACTTAGACTAGGACAGGCGGGGAGGAGGCAACATATGCACTAGGAGAGTAAGCATAGGAATTGGAGAGTATGGCGCAAGGCTAGCGTAACTACAGGGCAAGGGAACCAATAGTTTTTTTTATAGGGGCGAAGAAATCGATCTTAGACGCTTAATCCTAATCCTAACCTAGCCAATCCCCTAAAGCAGTAATGTCTGTTTACATACAAGTAAAGAAAATTTACGCCTAACCCTATTTCTAG
>JASDQU010225476.1:2174-13591 GCA_032191745.1 Picea mariana | reverse complement strand
GGCCTCAGTGTAGTCGATGTCTTCTTGTTTAGAGAATCCATTCACAACTAGGTGTGCTTTATGTCTCTCAACAACACCTTTAGAGGTGAATTTTATCATGTAGACCCATTGACACTTCACAATGTTCTTTTCTTGCAGTCGGGGAATTAAGTCCCAAGTGTAACTCTTCGACAAAGAATCAATTATGTTTGCATATCATGCTCCCATTTAGGTCGTCTTTCAACATCTGAGTAGGTAATAGGATCATATGTTTCAATTAAATGAGTCATCAAGGCAACACTGGCATGTTGCTTTTGACTTTGATTTTTTCATTCAGAGGAAACATCCCCAACATCAACTCTAACAAATTCAATTGTCTTAGAATCCTATATCAGTATATAAGAAACATGTGAACTATGGTTCACTACAATAGGTCAATAATAAGTCATAGGGTCTTCATTTAGTGGACTATTTGAAACAGACAATGATAGACTAGTTGACTCAAAGGTCAATGGTCTAGTCGAAACAKGAACAAAGCTTGATTGTCTAGCCAAAGGAATAAAGTATGGGAAAGGAGAACTAGTGTTAGAGACAACATCAAAGGGATCATCCTACAACAWTATAGAGGAGGCATTCAACAACTTAATTCCAGAAGACTTCTCATCAAACCATACATCTTGTTTGATAATTATTTGTCATTTGACAAGATCAAATAGTTGATAGGATTTCAACTGTTTGCATCCAACTTCTTTTTCCAATCATTAAAAATGTGATCCCAAAAAAAACACATCCAAACACATGGAGGTGTCTGACTAAATGATTCTTTCCACACCATCATTCAACCAAAATCGTGGAAGGAAAACTCGAGTCAAGATGTGATTGAGCAGATATTTTGCACAATAGACCGCTTCAACCCAGAAGCAAGGAGGCATATCTTCAGCCTTCAAAAGAAATCAAGCCATTTTTACTAACATTATGGTCTTGCTTCCATGACACCATTCTCCTGAGGTGTGTGAGGAACAACCCGCTACTAGTAAATACCATATCAAACCAAGCATTCTTCAAAGGGTCTATTTACATACTCACCACCATTATCTGATCTCAGGAATTTGATGGGTAGACCACATTGATTTTCAACAAAGGCTCTAAACTCCTTGAAATTTTCAAAGACAAGTTTCTTATTTTTCAGAAAATAAACCCATGTAAAGCAAGAGAAATCATCAATGAAAGTCAAAATGTACCTTGCACCTACCAGTGAAGGTAGATTGATGCAACATACATCACTATGGACCATCTCCAATAGGTTTTTTGCTCACCATATTTTTCCAAAGTCGAATGGTGAATGATTATGCTTCCTAGTCACACAACCCTTACATACTCCTTTAGGAGGAAACTCCTTTAGTAGATCAACAACCATGTTCTGAATTGTCAGTGCCTACAGAATTCAGAAATTTAGGTATTTGAGTTTCTCTTGAAATTCAAGTGAATCTCTCATTGGTGTGAGAAATAATGTATTCAATTTGGTGTTAGGTAAATTCGTGTCACAAAAATTTTACAAACTGTCATTCGATTTGAGAAGCCCACTGACAAAAATTGACTTACCTTTGTTCAAATAACAAGCATAGAAATGATTTGGCCAAAATTCCACAATCTTACCTATCTGTGTTAACTGAGAAACAAAAAACAAATTGGCAGTGAGGTTTGGCATATGATAGATGTCAAAAAATTTCCCATGTCAACAGGTAACATCACCCTAACTAGCAACATCCAGAGAAAAATCATTAGCAATGTATATTTTTCTCTCCTTAACTTCATCCAACCATGTGAACAAGGAGGCATCCTTAGCCATGTGATGAGTGCACCCATATTCGACTACCCATTCTTTATGTGTATAATGAGACAACAAGGATTGAGAATTTTCGACTTGGATGGTGAAATTATCAGTGGGTCGACATACAACAGACATGTCTCCCTAAAGGTGTTTAAACTTCTCCTCTAAATCATCCCTCTTCTTAAAGTATACTTTCTCCACATGTACATTATTTCTACAATATTGAGATGTATTCTTCTTTTGACTTCATTTGGGTGCATTAGTTTCTCTCTGTGGTTTCTGGTCACGGTATTTAGGTTTCTGTACAGAATAATAAAACTGTACTCTATCCCTGGGATCCATATTTCTCTTTCCCTTGAACGAGTGGGCTTGGTGTTTTCCCCCAATCTTACCTTCTTCATGTAGTTTGTATTGATCAGTAATTAAAATACCATAGAAAGCTTCAAAGGTGTAATCCCTACCATCTTCCTTGCATACTTTCCAGTTGGTGCAAAGATTCAACACGAACATGTCGAATGGTGTTCTAAAGTTCATCGGGAGTATCTCAATGATTTTTCCATCCTTCTTTTGATATTTATTTCCACATTCACCCAATTTCTACTAGAGTTATTTGAAACACACCAAATAGTGCTCTATTTTGTCAAATGAATGAGGATTGAGAGAGATTAAATCTTTCTCCAACTGCATGATGTGACTCTTGTCAACTTGGTCAAACAACAACTTCATATTCTTCCAAACTTGATGAGGGAATTCGATTTCATTGAGGTGAAATTGAATATCTCATGAGATATAGGTCGTGATGACCCCTATAGCCTCATCCTTCATGCCATCAACAATGAACTTTGTCTTATCATATGGTGGATCTATGATTGCAACCTTCATATACTACCATAGTCCTTTTCTCTTCAGTAGGGTTTCCATATATGGTGCCCATACTGCATAATTAGATTCATTCATAACAATAGGATCAATCTTCAAAGCCATATTTGATATCTAGACATAAATCGTTTTTTTTTTCAAAGGTTCCAATCATCAAACCGTCGACCCAGAATCAATCAAACAACAAATTTGAATCAACAAGGTTTGCAGATAAGAGGTCTAGGTTCTGAGCCATCGAATATGATACCATGTTGGGGAATAGGGTGGAACACGACATGAAATAGAGAACATTGTATTGTAGATAATTAGAGAGGAATGTTATCGCACAAATTGTAGGTTGGGAAAATCCCAACCTAATCCACAAGATGGTGATAAATGTGGGAGAGTATACCCATTGTCACCTTATATAAACCCTCCCCTCGCTTTGGAGATGATGTAATCACCTCAAGGGGGAAATTTGGGTGACCCTAGGGGGATTGAGACGGAGGATGGAAATATGATAAGTGAAACCCCTATAGGTCAATATTAGAGATGATGGAAGGCTTGAGAATGAGTCTTGTAGAAGGACATGTAGTTTCCAAGTGATATATACCTGCAAAACAATGTTAGCCCTGCTCGGGACAAGACAAATAATGGAAATATAATCCTTTAAATGAAGGGGAACAAGAAAGAAACCTTGTTGTCCCAAATTTGCATCAGTTATAGAAATATATATCATCAAAATAAAATGATAATGGCTGAAAATTTAACCATCAAAAATCTAGTACAAGATATCATAAATAAATCTAGCAAAGACTAGTCTAACTTCCAATGATTAAAGTGAGATTTTGGTGGTGATTAGGGTTAATTATTAGATTTTATCAGCAAGTTATTATAGAAGAAAAGTGTCTGTAGAAAACAATTTATATAGCAGAATAATCCAACCACAAAAATCAACAAGTAATCCGTAAAAAATATAGACAATGAGCAATAGAACAATAATAGATGTTTGCGAGTCAATGTTATTGGTTTGTAAGTGTGCAATAAGTAAAAGAGAGAGTTTTCTACAACCTTAGTGGTTGTATATTTAAGTTTATAACAAAATAAAATTTATTGGCCTAAATAGGACACCCTTAGGGCATAAGTAAGCTTATAACACTAAGAAAAGATTCCAACTTGAACAAATTCAATATCTCAAAAAATCATGCATTCTAATGCAAGTATTGTATTCCTCCAGTGAAAATTTAAATTAGTGCCTTGTAAATAGGTTATGGAGTCTTCTTGTAATAGGTTATATCTACTATCTCCCTAGGGGTGTAATCCCATTTACTCGCTAGGTCAAGTAAACCCCAACAAGGTAAATCTAGGAGGGTGTAAGCCCTTTTACTCCTCCTAGCAACCTTTGCAATAGCCCTTTCAACAAACAACAATGATAAAACTTGGTGGATGGTGTATTCCCTTATAATTCTCCAAGGATGTAGCCAATAAAAACCATGTAACAAGAAAGAAAACTAACAATATATATATATATATATATATATATATATATATATATATATTCCATACCAATTCCAAAAAACATGCCAAGATAAACCCTAGTTACGAAGTATTTAATTGTTAGGGTCCTAACCCACACATAGGTAGAACAATATATTCGGATGTAACAAAGGTCAATATTAATGAGGCCTTGCAATAAAATAGAATAAGCTGGATGTAAGAAGACCTAATAGAAGATTCCGCTTCTAGAAGGATCTTCCTCTAGATGATTCTTTTGATAGACATATTTAGTATAAATAGGAGTCGAGGGTATGAGAACCCTAGCTTGGAGATTATTTTAATAGAGCTCTGCTCAAATGGAGGTTGCCCCCTCGAAGAGGCCCGTGAACATTGCTCTCAGAATCAAAGTTATATTTATGTTGTTATTCTTATATCATTTCAATGTTATTGTGGTGATTATTCTAGTTATATTGTTGTTATTCTGCCATTTCTAGCATTTTATTTCCGTTCTGCATACTTTTTATATCTGGTATATTACAAGTGGTATCAGAGCACTTTCCTTGGCAGAAATTGTGGGTAATTTTTTTTCCAAGTAGAGACGTATTTCGATGTCTTTAAGCCACAAATATCTGTCGCTATGCACATAAACCCACGGTTGAGGGATTCATACACACAGTAAATACAAGTGGTTCTTAAGCGCACATCTGTTGGCCACCCTTGTAACCCCTATTGGTACCCCTTCGAGTGGTAGCGCATCAGATAGCACCTGTGTACGGATCAGCCTAGATTTCCTTAAGCCCTCTTTAGATATATCGATCGGTTGCCTGACTTCTATAGTGCCACCAAGAACAACACTTGGGAAGATACTCTCTAGTACTTGGGTAGTCGGGTAGTATGGATAAGGGTACAGTCTATCCTCCTTAGTTAGTGCCCTGAGATATTGGGTCGATTACTACTCTTGGACCCCACACGTATATCAGAGAGCTATAGCATAGGGAAAACCCTTCTCTGTAGAACCCTTGAATACCTAACCCTTGGGGACAGAAACATAAAAAAATTAAAACAGACAAGATATATTGTTGTGCAACTGTGTTCGGGTTGCCAAGTAAATACACATTTCTTTCTGGTTAAGCATTTGGGAATTTCCTCTCTGTAATATTCTTCAGACTAGAGTATAACTCTGCAGGTGTAAAAAAAAAAAAGTMTTGAAATTTTTTCACCATTATTTGAGATCTATTCCATTGGATTCATATATTCTCCCTTATCACATTCATCCATATCATTTTTCGGTAAAATTTTTGACCTCTCCTACCCCTTTTCAGTTCCCCCATCCTCATGGCCCATACCCGTAGCCAAGACTTGGAAGCTCTCTTCAACACCTTGAAATCTAGTTTCATCGAGACCCAATAAGAAGTGAAACAACTCAGTGCCAATGTTGTCACCATCAATACAACCATGCAGTCCTTAATGGAGGAAATCAAACAAGACCTAACCACCTAGCTTGAATCTGTATTTTCGGCACTCTGCACCAAACTACATATCCCTACAGATAACCCTTCCTCTTCCTCACCTCAACATACTGAAGGTGATCATTCCTCTCATTCCCATAACTTTCAGAACCATCACTTTCAACATGACCTACGCCTTCCGTGGGTGGATGTGACCAAATTTGATTGCTCGGAACCCACTGGTTGGGTAACCCAAATGGAATATTATTTCTCTTTATACGACATTACATATGACTTGTCCAAACTCCAGTATGGTGTTCTCCATCTAGATCAAGAATATTGGCAATGGTGGCAATGGAGAAAAACTTCTCGTCAAGGGTATATTGCTTGGACACACTTTGTGGTAGAGATTTATGAACGCTTTGACACTGACACCAATCATTTGGGTCGTTTGAAAAAATTGAAACAATAAGGAATAGTGGAAGATTTTATAGCTTCCTTTGAGCGCCTGGCTTTTCAGACAAAGGTCATGTCTGATGCCTTTTTCCAAGAATGTTTTATCAGTGGCCTCAAGGATGAGATTTAGGCCCATGTCCTCATGGCTTGGCCTTAGAGTTGGGTGGAGGCTACTAAAAGAGATAAAGAAGCATAGCAGGTTGTATCTTCTCAAAACCAGAAACCCTTCTTTATCCCTCGCCCTAAACCAATAAATCCCACTACTCCCTCCACTCCAATAAAGATCCAAAAATTGACCAGGGATGAAATGGATGAACGCCAATTCAAAGGCCTTTGTTATAATTTTGATGACTAATATTTCCTAAGCCACACGTGTAAGAAACAAAATCTATTTATGGCCATCTCCGAGGATATTTCAGAAGAGGATATTGAAACTCCCCTTGTGTCTGAGTCACCTGAAACCCCCGACATAACCCCTCCCTCAAACCCTCCCGAAGTAGAACCGGTCATTTCCCTCAATGCACTCACTGGCTTCTCCGCTCCCCAAACCCTCAAGCTAATCGGTTACATCAAGCATCGGAAGGTCGTCATTCTGATTGATAGTGGAAGCACCCATAATTTTATTCATCACCACATTTCCCAAGAAACTCATTGCTACATCCATGCCATCAATAATTTCCAAATCATAATTACCAATGGTGGCTCCATGAAATGTGGAGGGCATTGTGAAAATGTGTGTCTCCAAATTGGTGACTACCACCTGAAATCTCATATGTTTGCAATCGACATGGGCGGTTGTGACATAGTGTTGGGTCCAGACTGGCTAAGGACTTTGGGTCCCATTCTCATGTATTTTAAGGAATTAACCATGCAATTTGACCAGGAGCGCCACCAATATAAGTTCCAAGGCATCACCGTCGATTCACCTAAAATCATTAGTTCCCATCGCATGGAAAAGCTGCTCAAAAAGTGTCATTCTGGTTTTATTGCTCAACTCCATGCCATACAAGCAACAAAAACACCCTCGGTGCCGCAAGACCCTCAAGCCATCCTTTCTAAACATCAAGTGGTCTTTTCCACTCCCCAGGGACTCCCTCGTTCATGTGGTGTTCATGATCATTCCATTCCCCTTGTACCCGGAATCCTTCCTCCCAATATTTGTCTGTATCGTCACCCTTTTTTCCAAAAAAATGAAATTGAGAAAATTATGTAGGAACTCCTTAATGCAGGTGTTATCTTCCCTAGTACGAGCCCCTACTATTCTCCTATGGTCGTGGTCCTGAATAAAGAAGGTTCTTAGCGAATGTGTCCTAACTTTCGTGCCCTCAACAAACTTACCATTAAAGACAAATTTCCCATTCCTGTCATTGATGAACTCCTGGATGAATTGAGTGCCACCCAATTCTTTACTAAACTTGATCTTCGTTCGGGATACCACCAGATATGTAAGAAAGAGCCAGACATTCCCAAGACTGCCTTTAGAACTCATGAGGGCCACTATAAGTTTTTGGTCATGCCCTTTGGCTTGTGTTGTGCCCCCTCCACCTTCCAAAGCCTCATGAATCATGTCTTTCATCCTTTTCTCCGTCATTTTGTCTTAGTTTTCTTTGATGATATCCTCATATATATCAAGACCTGGATAGAACATCTTTCTCATGTGGATCGAGTTCTCCATCTACTCTCTCAGCACCAAATTTTCCTGAAACAGCCTAAATGTATTTTTGGCGCCTCAAAAGTAGAGTACTTGGGTCATCTGGTTGGAAAGGACGGCGTCAGGGTGGATCCTAAAAATATTGAAGCTATGCAAGACAGTCCTCACCCAAAGACTCTCAAAATCTTGCGTGGATTTCTGGGCTTAACAGGTTATTATCACAAGTTTGTTAAGAATTACAGAAAGATTGCAACACCTCTCATTGCTCTCCTAAAAAAGAAATCTTTGACTTGGATTCTAGTTGTTGCTCAAGCTTTTCAAATCTTGAAGATGGCCATGTGCACCACTCTAGTCCTAGCCCTTCCTGATTTCACAAAGAAATTTGTCTTGGAATGTGATGCTTTAGGGAAAGGAATTGGTGTTGTCCTTATGCAAGAGGGTCGGCCTTTGGCCTTTACTAGAAAGAAACTATCTGAAAGAAATCTGGGAAAATCTATCTATGAAAAGGAAATGTTGGCTATTCTACATGTCATTGTTTGTGGCACCCTTATCTATTGGGGAAACGCTTCCAAATCAAGACAGACCATCAAAGCCTCAAGTATTTTTTGGAACAACGCATTTCCTCCCCGGAGTAACAAAAATGGGTAACTAATCTATTTGTCTATGATTATGAGATCATTTACAAGAAAGGGAAAGAAAATGTGGTTACGGATGCACTTTCCCACAAATATGAAGATGAAGGATCCTTTTTTTCTCTTTCCTTCATTGTACCAGATTCGCTCCAAGCTGTTCTCTAGGAATGGCTACAAGATCCCAAAAGTTCACAATTGATCCAACAATTGCAGTCCAATGCTCCAACTCCCCCAGGGTACTCTTGGCTCCATGATGAGATTTGATACAAAGGCCGTTTGTATTTAAGTAAACAATCAAATCTTAAATCCAATGTACTTTCTGAGCTTCATGCTACACCAACAACAAGGCACTCCGGTTTCACCAAAACCTATGACAGGGTCAAACATTTTTTTTTCTGTGATGGTATGAAATAGGACATTCATACTTTTGTCGCCAAATGTGATGTGTGTCAATGCAACAAGGGGGAAACAGTCAAATATCTGGGCACACTACAACCACTCTCGATTCCACCTGCTATTTGGAAGGACATCTCTATAGATTTTATTACAGGCTTACCCAAATCGGAAAATAAATCAGTCATCATGGTGGTTGTTGATCACCTTTCCAAGTATGCTCATTTATGTGCTCTTCAGCACCTGTTTAGAACATCCATGGTGGCTCAAATTTTCATGGATCAGGTCTTCAAAATTCATGGCATGCCACACTCTATTGTTTATGATCGCGACCCAACTTTCACAAGAAATTTTTGGCAAGAACTGTTCAAGCTACAAGGCACCCACTTGCATCTCAGTACAACTTATCATCCCCAGACTAATGGTCAAACATAAGTTGTCAACAAGTGTTTGGAAACATATTTGAGGTGTTTTTCCTCGGAAAATAAAAATTAGTGGGCTCAATGGTTACCCCTAGCTTAATGGTGGTACAACACTTCATACCATACAGCTAGACGCATGACTCCTTTTGAAGCAGTGTATGGAAAAAATCCACCTTCATTTATCTCATACTTACCTGGTGTCTCGAAGGTCCAAGCGGTTGACCAAACACTTACAGTTCAAGAGGCTATTCTCCGTACTCTCAAAGAGAATTTGGTCATGGCACAGAATTGCATGAAGCAACAAGAAGATCAAGGTCGCTCTGAATGTCAATTTGAAGAAGGGGATCAGGTGTTTCTTCGCCTACAACCTTACAAGAAGAATTCCCTCAAGGCCGAGCATTGTCATAAGCTAGCACCCAAATTTTATGGTCGTTATATAGTTCTCAAGCGTGTGGGACAGTTGGCCTATCAGTTAGCTTTTCCCAGTCATTCAAAGCTACATCCTATTTTTCATGTTTCCTGCTTAAAGAAGGTGATCGGAACTAAGTTCCAAATTCAAACCAAACTTCCTGATTTAGCCAAAGAAGGATCCATTTGGTTATAGCCACAAGTAGTTTTGAGCCAGCGTGAGCATCACCTGTGTCAGAGAACCATCAAGGAAGTGTTAATCCAGTGGAAAGATACAACTCCAGTAGATGCCACTTGGGAACCAACCACCATTCTGCAACAATTCCCACATCTCAAGCCTTGAGGACAAGGGTGTTTTTAAGGGGGAGGACATGTTAGGGTCCTAACCCACACATAGGTATAAAAATATATTTGGATGTAATAAAGGTCAATATTAATAAGGCCTTGCAATAAAATAGAATAAGTCGGATGTAAGAATACCTAATAGAAGCTTCCGCTTCTAGAAGGATCTTCCTCTAGATGCTTCTTTTGATAGACATATTTAGTATAAATAGGAGTCAAGGGTATGAGAACCCTAGCTTGGAGATTATTGTAATAGAGCTCTTATCAACTGGAGGTTGCCCCCTCGAAGAGGCCCGTGAACATTTCTCTCAGAATCAAAGTGTTATTTCTATTGTTATATCATTTCATTGTTATTGTGGTGATTATTCTGGTTATATTGTTGTTATTCTACCATTTCTAGCATTTTATTTTTGTTCCACATACTTTTTATATCTGGTATATTACATTAATCACAAAATTAAGAGAAAAATCCTCCAAGAGCTATTGAACCACTTCACTCCACAAGAAAAGAGATAAACCATATCGCAAGAGAGAGAGAGAGAGAATTTTCCCAAGAGGGTCGCAAATTTCAGCCAACTATCCTCTCCAATATGGGATAGTTATGATTCAAATGAAATGAATTTTTTCTCTATTTATACTAAATCTCTAAGATAAATTTATTCCACTTAACAAGGGTAAACCATAAAATAAGGGAGACATTTCCATTTATTTTTCCCCTTTACAAATTAATATTGTTTTTGCACAAATAAAAACCCTAAAAAAGACATGACGTCACCTCTTTAGGGAAACATTTTGACACTTGGATAAATTCATTGAGCTTGGAGATGAAACGTTGGGCCTCCAAAGGCCTCCTTTTCATATGCTAGGGTCTTCTCCATAAAACCAAGGCTTCTCCTCCTCCAAAATGTTCCAAGTTTCAATCATCAACTCCACCACCACCAAACTCTAGCCCCAACAAGACGTCAAGCCCCAAGATGTAGCACTTCAGCCTCCAAAGGAAAGTCATTGGGGTGATGAAGGGATAGGATAGGTCCTCTAAGGTGTCTCTCAAGCCTCTAAAGGCTATCATCATCATCCGGTGTGCAATCCATGGTATCTGACCTGTGGGATTCTTGCCCCAATGAAGGCCCAAGCTGGGTTTATTCCTCCAAATCATTCACCAGTCAAGGTCCTACAAAGATAGAAAAGTGTGCCCTCCAAGGATCTCTAGTCAAAGAATCATGGCAAGTAAAATCACATTTAATATCAGATCCATTCAAGAATGTACATCAAAAACTACCTTATCAAATTAAACAAGTGCTCAAAGACCCTATGCAATTTTCCAAGTTTAGGTATGGGAGGGTTGACAAAGTGACCTATTGGTCATTCCTTAAGTCATAGAGTGTTTCCTAGGTGGAAACCTCTCTAATTCATGTAGAGAAGATGAACTGGATGCGGGGTTAAAAAAATTTGGCATGGGGTTCATGACATACAAGGGTTTGTATTATCTCATTTATGGGT
>JASDQU010225473.1:4895-17473 GCA_032191745.1 Picea mariana | reverse complement strand
AATGGAGTCAATTTCTTGGTTCATGGCTTGAACCCAATGTGGCTCCTTAGTTGCTTCCTTAAAAGATGTAGGTTGACATGACATTAAAGCAAAAAGGTTGTGTTGTTCAAAGTCATCCAACTGCTGATGGATTTCTCTCAAACTTTGAGTTCTCTGATTTTGTGGTTCAGATAATGATTCTCTGCTGGAAGTTGAGTTATCCTGAGAATTTCCAGGTTGTGTTTGTACTTGCAATCTTGGAAGAATATTTTGAGGTACTAGCTGTTCTGAATTTTCTGCATTTTTAGAACTTGGCAGCAATGGATTGTGACTGTCCATCTACTGATTTTCTGAATCATTCCAGAATTGATTTTCCAGAAATTTTACATCTCTGCTGAGAATTAGTTTCTTGGTGAGTGGATTGTAAAGTCTGTAAGCTTTAGATGTTTCACTATATCCAGTGAAAATACATTTCTCACTTCTGTCATCAAGTTTATTCCTTAATTCGGAAGATATGTGAGCATATGCTATGCATCCGAATGTCCTTAGATGCGCTACATTGAGATTTGTCCGACTCCATGCTTCTTGGGGAACTTTCATCTTTAGACTTGTGGTTGGTGATCTATTCAAGAGATAAACTAAGCATGCTACTGCTTCAGCCCCAAAAATGTTTGACAAACATTTCTCTTTGAGAAGTGTTCTTGCCATATTCATTATTGTTTGATTTTTCCTTTCAGCCACTCCATTCTGTTGTGGAGTATACCTGGTTGTTGTTTGCATGATAATGCCTTGTGATTTGCAGAAATTTGAAAATTCTTTGGAGTTTTATTCTCCTCCTCCATCTGACCTAAGTGCTTTGATATATTTGCCACTCTGTTTTTCAGCTTCTGCCTTGAATTCTTTGAATTTTGCAAAAGTTTCAGACTTGTGTCTGAGAAAATAGATCCATATTTTTCTGCTAAAATCATCAATAAACGTTAGAAAGTAAAAGATACCACCTATTGATTATGTTTGCATTGGTCCACATAGGTCAGTGTGAACAAGTTCAAGATGTTGTTTGGCTTGATTGGAAGACTGTGGAAAACTAGTTCTCTTATGTTTTCTGAGTATGCAAGACTCACATGGGAGAATTCGCTCTTTAAAGATAGGTAGACCTTTGACCATGGAGTTTTTCTGAAGAAGACTTAGACTCTGAAATGGTAGATGTCCAAATATTGTATGCCAAACCATTGTTTCATTCAGGGTGGATGCACTCTGTGCATATGGTTGAATCAGATTTGCAGTTCTGAGTGTAAGGGGAAACATCCTATTTGGAGTCATATGGATTTAAGAAATCAATTTTCTGTTGGGATATTTGTCATATATTTTGCAAGATGCTCCCTCAAAAAGTACCTTATAGCCATGTTCAATGAGTTGTCCTACACTTAACAAATTATGTTTCAGATATGGAACATGATAGACATTGTTTATGTCTTTCTTTACATTCTATTTAGTAAGAATAGGAACAGTTCATTTTCCTTAAACTTTGACTAAATAATCGTTTCCAAGTGTAATATCAGATGATATTGAAGAATCAATGCATGAAAGTAAATCTTTCTTACCTGTCATGTGATTGTTGCATCCACTGTCCAGCAACCAGAGATCTTTAGGTTGTTGTTCAGTCTTGTGGCATGAAAGAAACATACCTCTTGGGTTTTCTTCCGTGTGATTTGACACATGTGCTCTGCCTGCGAGCTGATCTGCTTGCTTCTTCCTGCATTTAGATTCATAGTGCCCATACTTTTTGCAGTAATAGCATTGTATACTTGATTTCTCATTTGATCTTCTCCCTCTGCCTCTTTGAGGCTGAAAATTTTGATGTTGATTTTGTTGCTGTTGTCTTTTACCTTGGAAATTTTGATTCGGATATTGTTGTATGTTACCTCCACTTGAGTGAGGGTTACTTTGATTGCTCCCTCTTCATTGGTGACCTCTTCTTCTTCCTCTGCCTCTCCCTCTCCTGAAGGAGAATTGAGTTTTGAAAGCATTGGAGATTGACTCATCTGTGAGATGCAGTCTGGTCTCATGTGTCACCAGAGAACCAATTAATTCGTCCGTTGAAAATCTTGACAGATCCTTGGATTCAAAGATTGTTGTCACAACCATTTCGAATTTCTTCGGTAAACTTCTGAGAATTTTCTCAACAATTCATTGATCAGTGATGGCTTCGCCAGTCAATCTGATCTGGTTCATGATTCCCATGACTCTGGTCATGAACTGATCCGCATTTTCGGACTTTGTCATCCTTAGAGTCTCGAATTGCATCCTCAAGGTATACAGTTTAACTGTTTTGACCCTCTCATTTCCTTGGTAGGAAGATTTAAGGATGTTCTAGGCCTGTTTTGAAGTACCAACGCCTGTGATTTTTGAGAAAATCAAGTCATCCATAGAATTTTGAATCCATAATTTCGCTTTATTTTCGTTGTTCCTCAGTGTTGCCTGAGCAATTCTCCGCGATTTGTCATGGTAGAAAGGGTGGCTGGATCTGGTTCCACATATCCAAGATCCACTGGATCCTAGAACTCTTGTGCTTGCAAGAAGGATCTCATCCGAAGAGATCGAAACTCGTAATTCTTTCCCAGAAGAATCAGACCCTGAGTTGGTCCTAAATTGCTAGACAATGCCGTAAAAAAAATTTGCAGAAAAAATAGAAAGAAATTTCGTATTTACCTCCGATCACTGAAACGCCAATTTGTTGATGGACGAAAAGAGCTTATCGGCCTTGAGTTTGGCCTTAGTCACCGTGCAATGTGACCATGCGCCTTGATGTTAAAGCGCTACGGGATTTTCCGGTTCTTTGTCTTTCAAATTGCCGAAATGAGAAATATGCCTTTGGACAATTCAATGGTCCAGATCTTCCTATGATTTGACGGTCTAGATCTTATTGAGATATCGCAAATCGGGACTTTGTGAACCCTCATGACGAGCTCTTCTGACTCCTCGATTCCCCGATCTCTGATTTGCCGATGGCGCTTTACTTTCGGGACTTTCCTGATTCCTTTGATCTCTGCCACGCGTCCCAACAGATGGGTGGCTCAAGTCTGCTTCGGGGGTTTCATCGTGGAGATTCCTGATCCCTCGTTTTGACGAGATAACGTCAGCTGGGCCCCAAAATAGAGCTTTCCTCCTGTCGGGATTTCAGACTTCGTAGTTTCGAAATGCTCGTGTTTCTTGTCCTCGGGATTTGTGAAATGCTGAATCTCGATGTGCCAATGGACTCTCCTCTTTCGGGACTTTTCCGAGTCCTTGGATTTACGCCACGCGTCCCCTCAAGATGGATGGTCCTCGTTGTTTCGTGATTTCGTGACTTGCGACGCCAAAGTTTCTATAAACTTGAAAACCCTAGTTGCCTAAATGCCGACGGTTTCCTCGATGTCTTCCACGTGTCCAAACAAATGGACAGCTATGATCTTATCGCTATTTCATGAATCGCGATTTCGCGAGTTTAGAACTCTTGTTGCGATGGAATTTCAAAACCACAAACTCCAATATGTCGATTTGATGGCACTTGGATCTGCTGCCACCTGTCCTCTGAGATGGACGGCTCACAAGTCCTCTCGGGATTTCGCGATATCGCATATCGGAGTTTTTTGGAGTGCAATCACCTTTGCGCATCCAACTCCCGATCCCCAATTTTGTGATGGGATAAGATCGACGGCTCATGATCTTTCTTAATCCAACGATCCATAATGACTCACGATTTCGCGATTCACAAATTCTCATGCCAGTCTTCTGACCTTTACACCTTGCGAAATAGCGAAATGTCGAGATCTTGCCACACGTTTTTTGATGGACGCTCCAGATGATGTCGGTATCTCGTGACTTCACAAGTCAGAATTCCTCGTGTGCGCTCTAGATGATTAAACCTCGTGTACTTTCTTGATGATCCAATGTCTATCGGTCCTCTGTGCAAGATCTAACGGCTGAAATGCTTTGGCCTTTTCCGCGCTATCCTCGTCTCTTCTAAACTGGATTTTCCCACTCTGGATTTGTTCGTAGGATGAATCTTATGGCCTCAATGGCTGTTCTTTGCACAGTAGACGCGATCTTTGTTGAATTTGAAGGAAGTTTCTCTTTTGGAAGAAAAAATTTGTGAATCTTTCAAAGATTTGAAAGAATTTCATGAGTTCTCTATCCTCTGCTGCAATCTTTGACAGATTTGAAGAATTCCTACAATTCTTTAAACGCTTCTTCTTTCTTTAATAATATTCCATGAACTTGAACAAATGTCTGTGAAATCTTCAATGTTTCTGCCTTCTTAATCTCTTCTTTGTGAATTTTGATGATTCTTGAAAAGATTACAAGAATCTTTACTGTTTCTTCTTCTGCGTTCTCTTCTTCCTCGATCTTTCGAGCATTGTATGCTCTGCTTCCTCCGCAAGCTTCCTACGTTGATCTTTTGAGAGTAGTACGGAAAGCTCTGCAAGCCTTGTGAAAAGTCTGTGTCGCGCGCTCTCAAGATCCATGAAGCTCTGCACTGTGAGGATCGAGTTGCTCTCCGGACTGTGTGAAGAGGCTTACTGTTGAAGCTCTGATACCATGATAAATTGTGAAGCAAGAAATGCAGAGAGAAAGAATAGAATGAATAACAGTATATTAGAATATAAGAAGAACTGAAGAGATTACAATGCAATGGGAAATAGCTGAGCTAAATAGGCTCAAGCAAATAAAAAATAGAAAGTACAACTATCCAGTATAGCTAGCAGTGTACAGTCAGACTGTTGAGGTTACATTATATTTAACACCCATTTCTTATATTTCAAATCATATAAATAACGTAGTCTAACTGAGATTTTACTAGGTTCACACCAACAACATCTCCTTGAATTATTTCAGTGTTAATAAAAGTAGTTATAAGTTTTATTGTAAATTCAATTTCGTTAGTTTTATGGACCCAAAACTTGGTACCTATTCTATGGACCCAAAACATTTTGAAGTATGCGGTTTCTTTGTTTTTATTATGTTATTAAGTTTGCAACCATAAAGATGGGCAGTAAGAGAGTTGGTCCACTATGTAGTGGCACAAATCCAAGAGGATTTGAAGTTGCTCTGCTGAGAATTCACACAGGGGTGCTACGTTAGGCTACACGGGTTGTTCTGGTGTGGTCAAGGTGTCGTGGAAGGTGTCAGAGGGATATTCTTCTTCAATGGCCATGGGATATGCCTATTCAATAACAGAGAAATCCCATTGCTCTTCGGGCTATTGGACTGAAGGATGGCCACCGTCTGGAGCTGAAGTGACCGAAAAACTTGGATTATTCACTGATGGTTCAATAGTAACCTAAGGAATAACAGGGGGAAATTCTTCCTCAACTAGAACTCGACACCAAACTTCTTCTTCCTGATCATGAGCGATGGGAGGTAATTCACTAGTGGGTGAAGTAAGAGTAGAAGGAAATTCGAGTGAGTTGGGCATTGAGAGGATAGAGAGAAGGACGGTGACGGTAAGCTAAATAATGATAATAGTTTGGGCCATGCTTGGGCTTGCCATGCTCTCAAGGCATGGATTCAAGGAGAATTCCTAAGAGCTAGAGGGAGGGGAGAAAGCGAACCAGGAGGTGAGAAAATAGGATTGAAGACAGGGAAGGAGAATGACCATCGAAAAGGGTGAAGATGAGATACAGGTAGTGAACCACAAGAAAAAGAACGGAGGTATTACCTATACAATCTAGAGAAATTGCCACTAAACCTGAATTGAAAGCAATCATCTCCACGGCACGTTCACAGATGAAATTCACCACCAACTCGAGCTAAGACATTAAGTTTCCCATGATGTGCAGATGTTTCACATTGAAGAGAGGAGTATGATGATGGAGGCGACAATCCACATTGCATTCATTAATAGCATGTGTGGCATGTAGCACCCCATCCAAGGAGGAGCAATATAGTCAAGAGCTAGATCAAATCATTGCTTTAGCAAAGAAGGGCAAGGGAGGAGGCTGACATCTATGGAGAAGTCTTCTCAAACTAAAGAAACTCTCTCTTTTTCTAATTTGTCAGCTAGTTTTTTCGCCTCTCTACAAACATGGGAAGGGATCAGTGTAATATTAGAGCGTAGGAGGGAGTGAAAGACTTCAAGGGAGATGAGAAGATTCTAGCTAGGGAATACTTTTGTTGGATCAGATCCATTCATAATCTTAGTGGCCATATAGATTATTATTTGGGAGTATCCTTTGATAACAAGTTGATTCATACCCATATTGGAGGCTAGTTCAATTCTTCTAATAACACCATAGAGTTCAGTAAATTTGTTTGAATACAAGCCCATATTTCTAGCCATTATATGTTTGAGTTGTCCATTGTCGTCCGTAGGAGGAAAGTGGGGAATTGGTTGTGGATTGATTAATTAGGATTAATATCTATATTCCACTCAGAAAGGATGATGGTTTCATTGGGGTTGCAGGAGAGGTCTTCGTGAGACCATTGTTGAGATCTAATCATTTTTTGAATGTAGTCAAATATCTTAGACCAAATATAGGAGGGAGAAGATGAGTTGGAATGGAAGACTCACCTATTTTTCTCCTTCCATATTTTCCAAATGATGAAACCTGGTATCAGCTGCCAAATCCTATTTAAAATTGGATTATGGAAGGATGTTGATCCCTAGTTCCAAATGGTGTGAATTATGTTGTCCCCAACTCTATTTGTTTTCCTCATAATCTGTGGTACTCGATCCAAATCTCATCACTGAAAGGACATTGATTCAAGAGGTGTTCCATGGATTCTTCGTGTTTCATACAAAGAGTACAAAATGAGGGCCCAATGAAACCTCTTTTTCGGATATTATCTCAAGTAAGTATTCGGTTATGGACCAGGATCCAAAGGAAGGTGGAAATATTTGGCCAGAGCTGCGACTTCCAAATAATATGCCAAATGTTTTATTTGGGCTGAAGGTGAAACTATAATTTTAGATTATATGCTTAGATGTAATTGTGAAGGATCCAATGGGAGAATGACCTCATCTTAAGATGTTTGTTCTCTCTCGAAAGTGTACCTTCCTCAAAGGGGCTAATTGTTGCCAAGGCTTTAGGTCACATTCACCTGATAAGTTGAGATTAGTCTGAAGGCATTTATAGGTTCTCTAGTGAGGAGGAAGGGGCTCATCCTTCTAGAGGACTGTAACTTTGAGAATGTCATTGTTTGGCATTTGGGCATGAATGTGATGCATTATTTCCAAGGATTATAGAGGAGGAAATTGCTTCCAATAATATGACTATAATAGTGCTTCCTGTCCACTTCGTAATTCCCCAAAAGCATGATCTTGGACAAGAGGATGATTTCACCATTCTGCACTCTAGATATTTGAACCCAGAATCTCATCAGTCATCCTGATGAGTTGAGCCTCATTTATGTGGGGAGCATATTTTTTCTTCCATAACCTCTCCCATAGTTCTTTCGGATGCTTAATCCAACGCCACCAAATCTCGACACCCATGACTTCATTTAGCATGCACGAGTCACAAATACCACAGCCCCCATTTAGGTTTCGTTTGCGAACTTTGTCCCAGTTGACCAAGGCACATTTTTTCTCCAACTTGCGACCTTGCCATAAAACGTTTCTTTGTATATTGTGAATGGTTTAAAGAATAGATTGAGGGGTAGCCATAGAAAAAAAGAAGATAAATAGGAATAGGGTGAAGGACACATTTAATGAGCACGAGATGAATAGCCAGGTTTAGGATTAGAAGGTCAAGGAATTCAATCGATTGGTTAAAGATTGAATGAGAGAATCCCATGAGATATTTCTGGCTACTAAATCTGTGAAGGGAATGCCAAGGAAATTGGATGCTTAATATTCTAGAGATATGGAGGGCTCACTAAAATATGAAAGGATGATATTTATTTTTAGAACTTCTTAAGGAGTCGGGGTTCCCATTAACATGGTATCATCCACAAATTGGTTGTGGGATGCAGTCGGTTGAATTCCATGAAGGGGAAGGTCGTGTAGTGAATTGTCCCTAATGTACATATCCAGTCCCTTTGCCACGATGACAAAGAGGAAGGGGGAGAGGGGATTTGTAACACCCACTTAAATTAATTAATGATTATAATCAATTAAATTAAATGAAATCAATTAATTATTGAAGTAAGTAGATTATATCATTTATTTAATTATTCTTTTGATTTAAGAAACCAACAATGAATAATATTAAGTATTTCATTTGTGGTTGGGGTTGGTATGCATTTATGAAAAAGGATAAGGTAGATGGGAAGGATTCGAGAGAGAAGGAATAGGAAAATGGAGTTGGACTTGGGAAGGTCATTTTTTTTAGGAGAAAGGGGAAACCAAGGAGAGGAGAAAGACAACAAAAAATTTTGAGAGGAGGAAGGTTGTAAAACTTTTTGTGGGTTTTTACTAGTGGAATAGTGTTGCTGGGATTTTGGGCTCGAGGAATAGGAAATTTGATTTCCTAGAGATAGAGATCCCAAAAGGCTCTATTCCTAGCTGGCTAGGAGGAAACACTCAGTTGACATTTTCAAGATTTTGGTAGTAGACAATTTTAAACAAGTCAAAGGACAACATCTTCAAGAGGTATTTTTCTAGTTTACTGTTTTTCTTTGAATGAAGTTATGAATATTGAAACTCTGTTGTAAATGTGAAATTTGAAAATTAAATTGATGGAAATTATTGCAATGAAATTTACTATTAAATATTTACATTTGGTATCATAGTCTGGCTTCAAAAATTGAAATTGAAACCTAGGTCCTACCCACCTTTGAGATTGAAAGTTAGACATGCATGATCATAATGCAAACTTGTCCATCCCATCTCCTATTCCAACCACGTATTATGTAACTTCAAGTCACTTGTATTTGATAGGAAACCAACAAGGGTCAAAAGAACTATATCATATGATTTATAATAGAAAAAAAAATCATATACATAAAAAAAAAAAGGCTTAACTGTTTTAATTACGCCGAAAGGCATATACCTATTGGCAATGGGAACAATTAATCATGTTTTAATCTAAAATTCTAATCTAATGGCTAACAATAAAAGATCCTGGAATATTCTTAGTCGTCCTCCCAAATCAATGAATGTGATTTACTCTTCATAATCTCCTTGTATTTTTGAATGCATCTGTTAAGCTATTTACTTTTTAACATTTACCTAATCATATTATGAAATTACTATAGCACTATATGATTTCCATGTTTAAATGATTAACGTTTAACATTACCACATTTGGATTATTAACCACGGATTTCCTCACATGTCCCTGCGTTTTCCTCAGGCGTTTCAACGATCCGCACGTTTCATATTGGGCAGAGCGTAGTAATATATGATGTCACTCTTACTATGATGGTAGTTTTTCTTTGATACGATAAAGTATCTTAAGAAAGGGGAATAAAACCTGCATAAGCCACATATCTTGCTCTTGTCCTGTTTATGATTTTATCAGGATGTGGTTTGATCGATATCCAACGAATTGAGAAATAGGCTTTGTTGTATCTATTAGCAGTACATTTGATGCATCATATTTATCTCCATATTGAGACCACACATCACTTAACCTTTTCTCATAAAATTATATTGTACTCCCTGTTTTGAATTTTGTTTGCAAATGACAGCGGGACCTGTCCCATGTGAACTCGAAGTCCCCTATATCAATATTTGATTTTTCAAGTACTTGTTGAATGTACCTGTTAGTAACATTTAATGTTCATATTGCAACATTATAGTTGTTTACTCAATATTTTAATAGTTCTGACTAAAAAGGCCTTAAAAAATAGGACCTGTCACCAAACTCCCATTCTGGTTTTCTTTGAATATGACAATTTGGTTCATATCTGGTGTATGACGAGAAGAATGCTCCTTCCATATCAAAGATCAAAAACATATTTTGACTGATATTAATTCCCATTTGCATTTTCACTAAAACCACATATATGGCATTAACATATCTCCTCTTCGACACATCATTAATTAAGGACATCATAACATGAGATTTAAAAGAATTTCAAAAAATCATATTGCTATCTATTATCAACTTTTTCCTTCTGTATCTAAAGGGAACATTGTGAGGAGTTTGATGGAAATTAAAAAATGATAATTACAGTAATCAAAGAAACAAACTAATGATATGTTAATTCGAATCACTGATTTTAAGAGTTATAATGATCAGTTAAATTGTAATTGAAAAATATAATTACAATGGCCCATTTCAAGCAAGCAAACTAATTATATACTAATTTTCATATACAACCTAATATACTCTAAATTTTCAACAAACTAGTTAATTATATGTTAAAATCACTAATTTTTAGGAATTATAATGATCAATTAAACCATAATTAAAAAAAAATAGCAATGGTACAATGTAAACAAGGTACAATTTAAACAAACAATCTAAATTATTATTTAATAATTACCACATACAATCTAATACATCTTCTAAATTTATTGGTTAAATAATAACGAACTAACGATACTAAGTGCTCTATTAAGTATTGTAATCACATACCTGTGTCCCAGCTAAGGTTGCAGACACCTGAGTCTTGCAACCAACCCAGCTCCTACCTCAGGTGAGACTTCATCTACTTCGCAGGTGTTTCCCATGATTACCCAAACAACTCACAGTGACAAATCATTGTTACCCATGATTCCTAAAAGCACTCAATTTGCACGCACATGGCCCATAGGTTCTTACAATCCATGAAAATCATAATAGTGAATGGTCTTATCACATCTTCTCATTGGGTATATTTCAAATCATATAAATTACTGGAAGTTTATCGGCTTCACACCAACATCATCTCTTTACTTTGCTTCAATGCTAATAAAAGTATTTATTAAGGATCAAGGATTAGTGTAAATTCAATTTCGACAAATTTCTATTCCTTCAAATAGAAATAGTATTACTGCAATTGTTAGAACATAATGCCGACAGTTTTAACATGGCAACAAATAATTTTTTTAATTACAAGTTATTATATTTAGTTCTTATATTACTAAAGGTTATCCCAAACTTAATACATAAATTAAAAATAAGCTATTGAATTTTTTGACACTCCGAGCTGATCTACGAAGACGTGAAAAAAATATCAGCTTGGTAAAAGATCAGCTCGGAGTGTAGAAAGCTCTGTAGGGCACTTAGATTCAAATGATACTCGCGTGAAGCAACGAACTTTTTCAAAAAAGTTTTTGACAGGACGTTAGTTGAACCATCTTTAACATTGAAATTTGTTTCGAAAAAAAAATAGTGTCTCACATGTCATCGTCGATCAGACCCACAAGAATATCAAATACCATGTTGCATTCGAAAACTTCTCAACCAATCATCTAGTACAACCTTTCCTGATTGCTATAAATACCAATCATCTAGTACCATCTTACACAACCTAGTTCTACATTTGGAGCCTTTTACCACACAGAAGATGGTTGTACTTGCAGGGATGTCTTTCATTTACAAGTTATTGCTGGTTCTGTTTGCTAGCTTCTTTTGTGTTGCAAATCTGTCAGTTGCCTCCTTCTATAAATCCCCACCCCCGAAGCCTTACCCTTATAAATCACCTCCTCCTCCATCTCATGTTCCTTCTGCAGTCCATTATAAGCCGCCCCTGCACCAACACCCATCCCCAAGCCCCCAGTAGTGGAGAAACCACCACCCGTGCATAGCAAACCTCCTCCTAAAGCAGTCCCAGTTTCTTCTCCATACAAGCACAAATCTCCACCTCCTCCAAAACAAATTCCTGCTCCATACGCTAAGCCTCCGACAGTTCAGAAGCCCCTTCCGCCTCCTTCACCACCAAAGTCATGGCCAACTCCTCTTCCTCCCCATCACAAGCCTTCTCTAGTAACCAAACCACCAAAAGCTACTCCATCCCCACTAGAAAAACCATATGGATACAAATCTCCTCCTCCCCCAGCCCCTGTTGTAAGTCCTACTCCCCCAAAAGTAGTACCTTCTTTCCCACCTCCCCATCCCAAACCACCCGTCCACCCCTCACCACCTACACACCACTACTCTTACAAGTCTCCTCCGCCACTGCCATATTAGATTCTGTAAAGAAAAAGTGGAGCACCATTGTCGACTGATAAGGTACACTATTATTCTTTATAAGTATTGTTTGCTCTATGTTCTAAATTTCTTATACAATGTATGTCTTTTGTGCCAATCATAAGAAAATTTATGGCAATAGGTATTGACTATTAAAAACCCTAAATCCTCTATCCATTAATGGGGAATTTGTACAGTTTTACTCTTTTCGTTGATTGTTGTTGGCATTATAATTATAGTTTCTTGATGTCTATAGATCAACTGCATTGTAGTCTTTTGGCTCATCTAGAGCTTAGAATACTTGTACTTTTGCTTGTAGGTTATTAGCGATATAGAGAGACATCATGGAGAAAATGCATATATTACTCATTTAGCTGTAGACGTTGGTGACATGCCTAGAGTACAAAGCCATATCTGCCAGAAGTTCATTTTGTAATGTTTTTTGAATAATGTCGCTCTGATAATTTTATAATAAAATCTCGTGATGTTGTAAAAAAATGGAATGCTATTTTTATATCAAAATCTCTTGATGTTGTAAAAAAATGAAAACCAAGTACA